>JAECUM010006044.1:0-29400 GCA_016617855.1 Megalonaias nervosa
CTCTTCCACTTAGTTGTAGGATTGTTTCTCAATGGCATGTGCTCTAGGGACATCCCTGCAACCTTGTTGGTTGCCTTGCAAATCCCTCTGCGCTGTTGCTGAGACTGAGGGGGATGATGGTATGCTGTGAATTCTGTGAACCTGATTATTAAAGAGGAGGATACATGATGAAGGTTGTGAGTGTATCTTGGGGCATGATTGGTCTGCATTGCTTCTTGTTCCATCCATTAAGTTCATACCTGTTATTACGGTTATAGGATGTAGTGTCACTGTAGTGAAGGTGGACCATCCAATGAATATGCCCTAGCTTATTCAGTTGACTAAACTCATAGGGTGCCTTGAATTGAGATTGTGACTTATCACATATATGTTGTGGTCATGGACCCAACGATCCCCTGTATATGGCCTAGTCGGCAAAATGGAAGTAGGTCATCTGTGTGGGGAGGACATCATCCAATTCATTATGTTGGGATTGGTTACAGGATGTTTGATCCATGTAACAGGTCCATGTGTCTGCTGTGTGAGAGGATACTTTTGGCTGTTTGTTTAGCTCTTTCCTTTCTGTACAGCAATACAAACAGAGTTGAACCCTGAGGTATCACGTTCTATAGGAATTGCTAATAATGATGAATCCTGTGGTTGTGACCTATAAAGATTCCAATTGTGGAAGCAACTAAGAGTAGCATCTTCAGTCGATAATTTTTACATGATGTCAGAACTGTAGACCTGCAGGTGATGTAGAGAAACAAGGACAAAAGTCTGATGGGACTAGGTGAAAAACTTCATTTCTATCCTGTAAGGCAGAGTTTCACCTATCCAAATAAGATCTAATAATGATGACGGAACCTGAATGCCATTTTTGTCAGTTATAAATTAATGTAGTGAAGTTGACAACTCCTGTACTACCTGCAAAGTAGTTGGAGAAGAATGTCAATAATGGTGGCCCACTATGCTTGCAGCACTCATGAGTCAGAATCCATTATGCCTAACATTTTGCAAAGCTGAGTCTCTTGGATGGCAGAGGCTTGAAGTTGAGTGGAGAGACCTCTCTTGAAAACTGAGGCCCCAAATGGACATTGTGGACTGGAAGTGTTTGAGGTACCATGCAGAAAGATAGATCCATGAAGGTGTTCATTTAAACTTTACATTTTCCACAGGAAATGCCTAGAGGCACTATGTGGTTAGACTGATCCAAGAGAGTGCCTGCGTAGACTGGGTGTCATCAGCAGGAATTGTATATTCATGAAGAGCTTGGTAGCACTATGCAATTCATAGAAAAGGACAAGTTCATTTTTGGCTAATGCTGTACGATTGAACTGTGATCATGGTCCCTTATGATCAGTTATATGGACAAATCTGGTCATGAAGGAACATGGCCAACTTGGATGGCATGACTATGTCCAGTTTATGAGGTCTGGACAGGTTGTGAGATGTTTGATCCACATATCCAATCCATGATTCTGATATGAAAGACTGTAACTAATGTTTGTTGCTGCTCTCCATCTCACTGCCCTCTGGTGCAATTAGATGTTTTCGTCTCCCAAGTTATGACTGACTTCTGTTAATAAGAAACAAGTCTGACATGTATTCAAGGGGTGCCTGGTCTTGCCCATGGTTGAAATCTGTAAGACAAAATAGAGAAGACACTCTATACATGTAGTGTAGCAAGTGAGTATCTGTGAAGAGTTACCTACAAAGATAACTATCTGTAAAGAGGAGCACATGACCTGTACAGGTAGATTAGAGCATAGCTATGAATATTTAGAAAGTGGATGCTAAATAATTATGGATGTTAAGTAATTAATTCTAGCCACAATACCCCGTAAGTGTCTGAATTTGACTGCCTGTAAAATCACTGGAGCACTGCTTATTGTGCTTACATGTATGAACAGGAAGACTAAAAAAATCAATTCTTGTCACAGCTTACCCATATGAAATCTAATGGACTGCCTATACAATATCCATTATGAGACAATTTCACCTGTAGGAAAAAAGCCCAATAACATTATATACAGGTAAAATCAATAAACTGTAACATATACCTATGAATTAGTGCTAGCAGATGACCTAATGTGGGCAATGAAGCATCTCTATATCATATAAATTCACAATAATACTTCAATAACGGTCTGTACAAGTAAATTCAGTGCACCTGTAGCACAGCCTAACGGTACAAGTGCTATTAAATGTAAGAAGATGACAAAGTGTTAGAAAATTGTAAAGGCTGAGCTATGTCAGCATAGGAGGAGAGAGGCTGGTAATATAAATGGAGTATACTTTCCTTAGATGTGAAAAGACTCCTCCAATCTGTAATAACATCTCTTCTAAAAGTTGATTTTGGCTTTTGCAAGGTCTCTCATAGTGAAAGTGTGCTTCTTAGCATGAGTGGAAGTAGTAGCTGGGAAGATCACTGTGTCCAACCACCACGTAGGTGGGCAGATAACTTTTAGCATTTTAGCTAAAAGTTTTTAACATGGATTTGTGAGGCAGCAGTAATTCACCTAAGGTATTATGATTGGGTAACATATTCAAAGAAGAACCTGCAAAGAACAAACTAAGTAAAACATGATCTTTAGTACAAAATGTACTGGAAGATCTGGGTCTATGTTATTCACAGTTGGAAAATACTAATATAACAAGTAATTACATGAATAGCAAATAACTTACATTTTGGGCCGTTTTCAGGTGTTCATCAACAGTTCTTATTTTGCCAAAGAACTTCTTATACTTAACACGATTGCTTGTCCTTTCAGTTTCCTTAGACTCTGCATCACTGGAAACACACAACAGTTACATAGTGAAACTACTGTTAAATTATTTTATTGGCAAGGAAATTGGATTATGATGTAGCAGTCTAATTATTTCATATGTAATGCAGACATCACAATCCAGTAATGTGTATCAACAAAGCTTCTCGAACAAAAAACATCTATGAAATAAAAGACCGAACAAAATGCCAAAGGGGGCCTGAGATTGTTCACCTGAGCAGCTGGCCAAGAAATCAGGGTCAGAAGGATGCTTCCTCAAGAAATTTCTTCCAATGACTGCATATATTATGAAAACAATTTTTACAATGTTTCTCCAGTTTCTGTATGTTTATCCACATCTGAAGTCATATCAGCATAATTTGTCCAATATCTAAAGGTTCCTATGCCAGGATGCTTTGCACCAAAGTTGCTCAAATACTGTTCTGCAGTTGCTTTTGATATACAGTTGTGTAAATGTTTTCTACTTTTAGTGGCATCATTTGCCAAAAAATCTGGAAGCTTTTAATGCCAGGATTCTTTCTGCAAAGTTTGGCCACATTCTTCTGTTCAGCAGTTTTGATGAAAAATGCAATTTAAGGTGTTTTTCTCCTATTTTTAGCAACAATGCCCAAATCTGAGGGTGGATTGGTATCATCTATACAAAATTTTAAAACTTAAGAATGGTCAAATTCTATTTAGCAGTTTTTGTGAAGAAATTTATAGATTTTATTTTAGCAATGGTGGCCATATCTGATAGTGAATCAGCATCTGTTGTAGAAATTTCAAAGGTCTTCCTGCCATAATGCTTTCTATCACAGTTTGTCTAATTCTATTATGCAGTTTTGTAAACTAAGTCATTTAAAGGTTTTCCTTAATTTTAGTAACGGCAGCTGTATTTCATGGCAGATCAGCATTATTTGTGTAAAAATTTGAAAAGCCGTCATGCCAGGTTGCTTTTTATCAATTTTGGTCAAATTCTGTTCAGTGATTTTGGATCATCTTCATCTATGGTTTGTCCATTTTTAGTAACATGGCTTTTCTACTTTAGCAACATTGGCCATGTTTGAATCAGACTTGTATTATATGCATAACTTTAATGGTTTTCTTGCAAAGATACTTTAAATCTGAACAAACCTGTTCAGTAGTTTTTAAGGGGAAGTCATTTAAACTTTTCTTGTACTATTTTCGTTAATGGTGACCATATTTGGTGATGTATAGGTGTTACGTGTATAGGCTCGTACAAAGTAACAAAGAAAAGAGTGAAGCCAACAAGCTTTGTAAAATTAAACAAAAATAATTTATTTCCCTAGAAACCAAGGTAAAAATATGAAAAAGGACTTACAGTTTGTGAATCTAATCCAAAAACTAATCCTAGAATTTAAAAATATAAGTTATATCACTAAAAAAGTTCTAAATGAATCAAAGTTCAAATCCTGATGAAGTTCCAAGATGGAAGGCAATGACGTCCTCTATATCCTGTTTTGTGTTGATGTGTCAATAGTTCTGTGTTGAATTTTATGAATCAAGAATAATATTCCAGCTTTAGAATTCTGAATAATTTCCAATAAATGTCTTTGTCCAAGAATTTTTATAAACACAAGTATTTTCCAGGGTGAATAAATTATTAAATCCAAAAAATAGAAGAATTTTAAATCAAACTGGCATCAACATAAAAAAACATCTTGAGCTCTAAGGTTTAAACTATGACTGACTATTTCACTATAAAATATCTGTTTTAACCCTTAACCAAAAAGCAGTTTAGACCCCGTGATGGGTCACGTGATCACTTAGACCGAACAACGCAGTAAAATAATGTCAGTTAGCACGTAGGCTATTTACAGGTTTTATTGTACTGAACGAATCTTACAATAAGATTCAATAATAAAAAAAATATAAAAAAAGGTCGTTTACAACAGAACTGATGCAAGCCAAGAATGACCTTGAATACGACCAATGATTTTCACTCTGTGTTTACGAATTCTGAACCAAGGTCAGGAACTAGGTCAGCTAAAAATATAATGTAGCAACAAATTGTTTATCAGGTCAAAACAGAAAACTGAAATTTCCAAAAAAAAGTCAAATCCAGTGAATAAAATTATCATTACAATAACATAATGCAATAAAAATAAAATAAAAAATTTAAAACTAACACAAAAGTAATTAAATTACATATACGTAACATAGGCATAATTTGTATGTATTTGAAAATCCATCATATCAGGATGATCTGTTGGTCAGATGGTTTTTAGAAGATGTTTAAAATTGCAATATTTGACAGATGCATTATGGATGCAGAGGCCTACCATAAGCTCACTTGGCCTTACAGCCATATGAAAGAAACAAAATACACATCACAGATGTTAAAATTCTGCATCCTTTTTTTTTTACACTGGGCTACTAAATTCTGTTGAGCAGTTTCTGAAAGAAATCATTTAAAGGTTTTTCTATTTTTAGTAATGGTGGCCATACTTGATGCTGGATCGGCATTGTATAACCAAATTTTAAAATGTTTCAAGCTAGGATGCTTTTTTTTTCAAATTTGGAAAATTTCTGTTCAGCAGTTTTTGAGAAGCTGTAAATAGTAATTGTGACAGGACAATGCACAACTGATGATGCACAGTCCATAATGGACAATACACAATGAATTCTTGGCCTTGTATTTATTTTAGTTTTTGTTACTGCATGTTATAGGACATCAAGAATTGATATAATCTCAATTAACACATGTTCTTGTTCAAGAGTTAAAAGTTTGAAAAGGATCTTACTTGTGAATTTATGTTATAGAATAATCAAGTTGGCCTAAAAATTGTCCAAATACACTAGCTGTGTCAGCACTTTGTGTCAACTGTAAGAAGCACCTTACCATTCTTGCTCAGGTAACTTTATGTGAGAGCTTTAGTGAATGTGAAATAACATGAGACAAGAGTTTCCAATCCCTCATATGCCTAAGTCCCTAATAGGCTAATCATATCAATACAGAAAAAGAGTAGTATCACATCTGTCTTCCTGCTTGCATTTCTCTATTTCTAAACTAATTTCATAACAAGGTTCTGTTTTAATTGATTGATCAAATGAATGTTTACAAATCTCTTGATCCAATGACATCAACAAAGTTATAGATGTATAAAGAGATGTTTTCACAAAATTTAACTCAGAAGTGTAAATAAACAAAATAATTTCAAATTAATATGCATCTTCAATGACTCTCTTAGTACAACATTTTGCTCAAAAATAAAAAATGTATACCTTATAAAAGTGAAGATTTTGTTCGCATCAAGAATGTTATATCACACAGCAATTACAGCATGTCAACAGATTGTGAGCTTTCAGGAACTGAAGATGGGACTATTTCTTCCAGAATGAATATTGTTCCCTTCTACAGCCATTGGCAGTCAATGAAACTAAGAACAGATAGCTTTCTGTAGCATAACAGGTTATGACTCCTAAGCTTTTGACCTTATCGCAAGGCCTTCATCAGAGGAATGACATCCAAAAGACCTGACTCCTTTGCATAAGAAATGCTCAGTCATCTATAAACTCCGTGTGATAAATGCAGAAAAGACTACATTGGGGAAACTGCTAAAAGCCTTGAAACAAGAGTTAAAGAACAGTTGTACACTGATGGAAAATCATGGAGGGGGAGCCAGTGTTGAACCATGATTCCAGATTGGAACTTCTGCCATTGTACAGCAAAGTTTTGTCACAATGGTCAACATTTAGTTGATCATGTGACTCCAGTCCAGAAGTCATTCCTCTAATGAAGTCTTTCTGATAAGGTTGAAAGCTAAGGAGTCATAACCTATTATGCTACAGAAATTATCTATTCTTTGTTTCATTGACTATTTCTTCCATTTTAACTATGGAGTGCTGAATAATGATATTCTTTGGTAATAGCAATATTTTCAAATTAGCAGCTGCAGTGCTCATACTGGATGTGAAATTGGCACAATTTTCATTTAGGACCACCAAGACATTATTTAGGACCAACAAGACAAGTCTTCTGGTGGAAACTCCATGTTGATGAGTTTCTCTTTTAAAGGAATAATGATCACAATATTTTCAAGATGGCTGCCATAGCGGAAATGTAGGATATCTGATTGGCACCATTTCCAGGACCAACTAGACATGATAAGACATCTTGTGATGAAAGCAAAATATTAATATGACCAGCCATCTTGGGGAAGTTTTGATAACAAGAATTTTACGATTACCGTTGTTGCTGCTGCCATATTGTAAGTCAGATCAACACTGTTGTGATTCAGAACCAACTAGATATCATTAGAAGTCTTTCTGTGAACAACCCATGCTGATATGGTCAATCAGAAGAAGAAGTAATAACAAGATTTTCAAGATGGCCACCATGGTGACCATATTGGAGGTGCAAATGGGACCATTTTCATTTAGGAACAATTAGACATAATAAGACATTTTCTGGAGAAAACTCCATGGCAATATTACTTTCATTTCAGGCGGAATAGCAATAACATGATTACACAATTTTCATTGAGAACCAACTAGACATCATAAGAAGTCTTTGAGTGAAAATGACATACTGACATAACCAAACATTCGGGAGTGGCAATAACAAGATTTTCAAGATGGCCACTGTGGTGGCCATACTGGAGATCAGGGACAATACCATTTTCATGTAGCACCAAACAGACATCATTACAGGTCATCCAGTAAAAACCTCATGTAAATATGACTTTCCATTTGGGAGGAGTAGCAAAAACAAGATTTTCAAGATAGCTGCCATGGTGGCTATATTGGATGTCACATCAGCAACTAGATACGATAAGAAGCTTTTGATGAAAACCCCATGCTGAAATGACCATTCTGATTAAGTAATGATAGCAAGAGCTTGAATGGCACTATTTTCATTTAGGACCAAGTAGACATCATAAGAAGTATTTTAGTGACAATGCTATGTTGAGATGACCAGGAGGGGTAACAACAACAAGATATTTAAGATAAGTGTGATGTAGAAGCCATTTTGGATGCCTGAGCAGCACCAATTTCATCCAAGACCAACTATAAAATGGGATGTGCATCTGTGTAAAGTTTCATGGCAATCCTCCAAATAATTTAGGAATAGCAATAACAAACTTGTGCTAACATAACAGACAGACAGAAGACTGATGATGACTGACAACGGATGATGGATGATGGCCAACAGTCCATCCGAAAAGCTCTTCTGGTCAATGAACAGTAGCTACAAATTGGGATATTTTCCTGAAATAAAACCCCTCTTGTTTCTATAATAATTCTTTAACAAGAGAGTATAAAATATCAAACCTTCTGAAGCTTGTTTATATCTAACATTATTAAGCATGCCATTTTGTAAAACCTGACGTTTGTAAAATTGTCTGCTTGGTATGAAAGCTGGATACTTACTGCACATTTCTCCAGGCAGCTCTCTGGTTTATCAAGGCCTTAGAGCGAGCAAGAGTGTATCTGCCCTCTATGGCCAGGTTTGAGGTCAACTGAGCTGTGTGGGCACCAAGGACATCCAAATTCATATCTGAATTAAATGCATACTATGAGCAGGGATTATGAGAAGTACAAGTGAAATTACAAAACAATATTGTAAACCCTTCAGCAAATAATACACTGTCTAATGCCAACAAGCAAACTTTCCTGAAGACTACAATGATTTGCCTGAAAAAAATAACCTGTCCAAATGAAGTGTCTCGTTACCATTTAAGGACAGTGGGTACAGTTACTTGCATACACTTCCATAAATTGAAAAGTTTGGATACATGAATAAGCATATAAATTTGGTACAATAACATTCATATATATATATATATATATATATATATACCACATACATTAAAAATAACATGGCATAAAGCAGTTTGATATATCAATACAATTGGTATATTAAATTGTGATCTGCCCATGGCGCAATAATACGCATATATAAACATTCTAGCGACTGTCTGCAGTTGATTCTAGATCAATGATGAATTTCCACACATTAATCATTAGTGACATATGAAAATAACAATGGAAATTATTAATAATCCTCGTTTTCTAAATGAATTTAATATAGTATACATTTTTATCATAATCCTTTCTGCTTTCTGTTCCCCACCCCCTCTCAGGCATAACGGACAAACTACGCAGATGTGTGGAGTGAGAGAGAAAAGGAATTTGGGCTGGATTATAACCTTGAAATAGAAATTACACCAAGTAACCAACAAGAATATGGTTCGTTGTAACGATACATGTGCACTTTCCTTGGGATTTATCTAGTGTTTATCAATGCTATAAAGCTGCAGACCAAGACGACATTATACAGTAAATTCCTTGGTTACATGGTACACAGACTATGATGTATGTAATGTTTTGTTGTTGTTTCTTAAACATACTATAATGTTTTAAAAAATTGATTATTATTAATCAAATATGATATCCAAAGGCCTCTCTCTCTCTCTCTCTCTCTCTCCTCTCTCTCTCTCTCTCTCTCTCACTCTCTCTCTCTGGACCATCATAGCTAGATGACAAACGTAGAGGATTTTCGTTTGTGTCATCCCACGATATCTCTGGACTTATGAATGATGGTAAAAGTTAAGTCAAACCGACCAAAGGATGTGTGTGTGTGTGTGTGTGTGTGTGTGTGTGTGTGTGTGTGTGTGTGTGTGTGTGTGTGTGTGTGTGTGTGTGTGTGTGTGTGTGTGTGTGTGTGTGAAAGAGAGATTTAAAGTCAAACCGAGAGAGAGAGAGAGTGAGAGAGAGAGAAAGAGAGAGTTTTTTTTGTCGGTGGTACTGTTACTATAGCAGAATAATGACTCAGATCCACTGTAAATATATTAAGATATTATATTACCTCTTGTTGGTTCGTCATTTTGCTTAGTTTATATTCCACATTAATTTCCATGCACCAGTACATGAATGGCAGCATTCATGTGAATGGCGTAGCTAACTATGTGTTTTTGTAGTGCTATACTTTTATCATTAAAACCATCTTTCATGTTTATATCATAATTATGTATTATATTGATTTAATCAATGTGAATAAAAATAGAAACTAAAAAGGAAAACAATCAACTTATCAATATGCGAAGGTGATTGTGAATAGCCACAAAAGGCGTAGAACTACAGTTTGTAGCGGACACACTCGGGGATGTGAGGAGTTCATTCATTTGGTCAACACACATCTGCCTGTAGTAAATCTTAACTCCATTCAAAGGGCAAATATATGTATTTGTATGTGATATAAATAAAATATATGTACAGTATGTATGCTGATTCAATGATATACCACTCATTGTATAAATTTTTCATTAAAAGGAAACTCAGCAAGCTTCATTTCCTTTTAATGAAAATTTATACATCTCATGGTATATCATTGATACAGCGTATATACTACACATATATTCTATATATATATATATGTATGTAACACACATATGCACATACATACATATATACTTATGACAATGTTTAAATGGCAGATGATAGATGTGTATAAAAGGAAGCGCAAAGGGGAATATCAGTATAAAGAGATATATTCAATGACGTTACAGCATTTGACAGAATGAAATGATTAAAATATAGTCTATACTGGATCAATTATGTTTTGCTTCTTTTATGTTACACAAGCAATAAAAGTTCTTGTACCAAGAGAACAATGGTGAGTATCCATTTATGTTGCATTTGTAAACAGCATGGTTCAGTTTACAAATGAGGAGAATATTTTAAATTCTCTTTGGCATAAATAATTCTTTTCATTTTTCTAATAACTGGTCAAATTTTCTATTTTCAGCAAATTACTTACTCCATCAAGTGTATTAACAGATTAGCTGTCTCAACAACTAAGGACTGAAAAGTTTCTTTTTGTTATTATTGGAGTCAATAAGCATTACTTGACAGATGAACAAAATATTTAAGAATTCTCTTTGCAAGACCTTATGTCACTAGTTTTTTCATTTTGTAAACCATTTGTCTGGATTTTTATTTTAACAATGATTCTGGATGAGATAATTGTTTGTTTTTATTTAATTAATTGTTAGATATGCAATGCACATGCATAGATTTTTCATATTTTCCCCAAGTCCAGTCAAAACCATCTTTACAGTCAATATTACAACTACGCACTAATAATGTTAACACCTAGAACCTTAATAACAATGGACAAACCTACAACTTAAAAGAGATCAATTTTAATGCTGGAGAAAATTGTAACTGAAAGAAGCGAAAAACAGCAGACCACTTGCAAAATAGCAGTTTAAATGTCAGTTAAACAAAATTAGGGTGTTATAAAGGAAAAGGGGTAAATCAGAAACAATTTTTAAGCTAATACATGTACATGTGATCTTCAAATGTAGATGTAATTTCATGTTTAATGATAGAAGTATTTCTTTATTGCTAAAGTTCTTAAGATGGCAGCCACTGATGCCATATTGGATGTCAGAATGGCACAAGGTTCTTAAGATGGCTGCCATTGAGGCCATATTGGGTTTCAGATTGACACAAGGTTCTTAAGATGGCTGCCATTGAGGCCATATTGGGTTTCAGATTGACACAAGGTTCTTAAGATGGCTGCCATTGAGGCCATATTGGGTTTCAGATTGACACAAGGTTCTTAAGATGGCTGCCATTGAGGCCATATTGGGTTTCAGATTGACACAAGGTTCTTAAGATGGCTGCCATTGAGGCCATATTGGGTTTCAGATTGACACAAGGTTCTTAAGATGGCTGCCATTGAGGCCATATTGGGTTTCAGATTGACACAAGGTTCTTAAGATGGCTGCCATTGAGGCCATATTGGGTTTCAGATTGACACAAGGTTCTTAAGATGGCTGCCATTGAGGCCATATTGGGTGTTGGACTGGCACAAAGTTCTTAAGATGGTTGCCATTTAGGCCATATTAGGTGTCAGATTGGGTATCATTTTCATTTAGGTCTAACTAGACACAATAAGAAGTTTTCTGGTGAGAACCCCATGTTGCTATATTTCCATTAGGAGACATAGTGCCAATTTTTTTTAGATGGCCACTGTGGCAGCCATGTTGAAGTTTCCTTTCCTTGGATGACAGACAATAGGCCATCCCAAAAACTCTACTGATCAATCATCAGTTGAGCTTAAAATGAAGTTAGAACCACTCAACTACAAGACACAATTTTCATAAACAAACTCACATCCCAATGAAATTCTTACAGTGATCATACATTTGAAAAAATCATGTTGAGTGACATCTTGAGAATTAGTAATAACTCAAGGCCTGGATCTGAATTTTCAATACTTTTATACAGGGGAGAAAAATCAAGCCCGAAGTCTGATAACTTTTGAATGATGTACTTTAATTAGAGTATAGACAGAATTATAGAACTTTCAACCTTATCAGGAGTTAGAATTCACTCTTAGCTGAGTGAATTTCAATAACATTTTCTGTCCATATATCATATCTAAATACCTCTGGCCCTTTCGAAGTATCAAACTATAAGATCTGTCAAAATATTTTCTGAGATATGAGTAACTTCACTGAGTTCTGATTTTCTTTCCACATTCATGTGTACTGATTTTGAAACACAAAATTTAATTGTTCTTTGGGTTCACATTCGTTAATGCTAACTGCTGAATCATGAATGAAATGATTCTTATTACAATCCATCTACAGGTTTATTTAAACATATAACTTATCATCAAAACATCTGCACTTGGTTCAAAAGATTACAAAACATCTTCACATGAGACATTTTTATTTTGTGAGAAACTGCAGTCAGGCAGTGAAATGGTGAAAATGGTCTAACACTGTTCATATTTTTCATCACACTGTGGAACATCTATCATGGCATCAGTGCAGAAAATAAAGGTCAGTGGACAGAAACTGGAAAGAGTCACAAGCTTCAAGTACTTGGGATCAATTATCACAGATGAGGGCTCCAAACCAGAACTACTTTGCAGGATTGTCCAGACAACAGTAGCAGTAACAAGGTTGAGACCAATATGGAAAGATACCAACATTGCTTTTGGTTCCAAAATAAGGCTGATGTGCTCGATTGTCATATCCATCTTTCTGTATGCTTGTGAAACATGAACGCTCACATCAGATCTACAAAGAAGGATTCAAACGTTCATAATGAGATGCTACAGCAAGATACTGGGCATCTCATACATTGACCATGTAACCAACGAAGAAGTCCACAACAGGATCCAAAAAGGCATCGGATCCTATGAAGACCTCTTGACCACTGTAAAAAAGCGCAAACTGAAGTGGTACGGTCATGTCTCAAGATCATCTGGACTGGCAAAAACAATCTTGCAAGGCACAGTGCGAGGGTGCAGAAGAAGAGGCAGACAGAAAAAGAGGTGGGAAGACAACATTAAGGAGTGGACAGGCATGGGATCTGGAGATTCCCAGAGGGCACTAGAGAACAGGGAAAGATGGAGAGAATTGGTTGTAAAGTCAACTGTGGTGCCCCAATGACCTCTTGGGTTAAGGGATTGATGATGATAATGATGATGTGGGACATCCCAGGTGTGTATCCATTTCTTCACCCTTTGGGATATTCCAGGTATGCATCTATTTCTTCACACTGCAAGATATCCCATGTATGTATCTATTTCTTCACACTGTGTGATATCCCATTTGTGTATTTATTTCGAGATTCTCAGTTCGAGATTTTTGCTCATAAACTTTTATTAATGCTAGGTCTGATCCTCTTAAATCAACAATTACTTGCTGATATATCTTGTGGAAACTACTTGTTTCCCATACAATTTGTGTGCTTGAGATAGACCAAAAATATAAATAGTATCAAAATGTAATGATGTAACTAATTCTTACTTCTTTCTGCTATTTTCCTGTCCCTTGTGGCTGGCTTGGTTTTTGTTAGGACCCTAAGGGCTCTGGCCCCTTCAGTATCTGTGTAAGCAACATGTATCTGAAAGGGAAACTCTTCTGGTTGATCACCTTCCTTCGTTTGATCCTTATTCTCACCTTCCTCACTTTTAACCTCAGGCTTTTCATCCATTGTGACCTTTGAACACTCACCAGCTGATGAGCTTGTAGCTTTATCTCCAGTTTCTTCTGATTTTGCTTTAAAAGAATAAAGACATTTCTAACACATCTGCAAAAACTTAACACAACTTTCGAACAGAGACCCATCAAATCACACCCACAGCTAGAGAACACTGTCCAACTGCAATATTGCTAAACAATGGATACAAGCTTACACATTTTCAAACCAATCTTCTATCTATCAATGCACACACCATCAGGCACTTAGAACATTCAAATGCACACCATCTCAGTAGGGCTGTTTCAGTAAAACATACATGGGACCCAGGGAAGGCACTTTTAATGTGGGGTACTCACCCATAGATGCAATTTAGAATTTTCTTATCATTTTAATATGAACTCTGTGAAATCAAAGTACCCTGTCATATAGTTTTAAAAAACTGCCATTGGTGGGTACCATGTATGTTTAAATGGAACAGCCCTCATGGGAACCAAGTCACTTATTGATTCTTCTGATCTTCGCATCCTAATATATCTGGATAAAATGACTTGGCCTTGTCTGACTGGATTAATAACAGCATAACAACTCTGGATGCTGTGATTCATATTAAATTTCATGGTCTGGTTTTAAAACAAATCCATTTTCATGGTTACTTAATTTTGTGAATTTATCATTGTAAAATATATGTAAACTATTGAGCGATGATGTGATTATTATACCATCAATCACTTCCACACATTTCTGAGCAAACAGGTTTGGACTGATTAGAGCATTGCTAACATTTTGCATGAAGCAAATAAGATGCCAACATCCTTTTGAATGTATCTGAAATTGAAGAAGCTGAATTCATGTACTACTGCTATAAATACATTAGTGTGAGTAGAAGGCAGTGGAACCCATGTAAGTCTTCAAAGCACATCTCATGGAGGCACTAATGTCTCATTTAAAGGAAACGTGACACTTTTATGTCAGCTGCTTACACAGAACCCTCATATTTATCCGTCCAAAAATTCTCCATAGAGAAACTCAAATCATGCTTTCATGAGTGTTTTTAATTCGAAGAGATTGTTCAATAATAAAATAAATGGGAAGGATGTAGAGGAAATTTTGTCTTATCTGATATGGGCTCAATCAACCTGCAAAACATCAATCCTTTTTAATGAAAAAAGTGAATTATCTCCACATCCAACACAGAATCACTTTAAACAGACACATTTAAAATGAACTTTGAAAAAGCTGGACTGATCTATTGATTGCTTAAACAGCAGTTTTTGGTCTTATTTGGTGCTTTATGGTACAGCAATGCAAGCAGGTTATTTAGTACCAAGGCAATTGGGTAAAGAAAAGAGTCACAAGCTTCAAGTACTAGTCACAGTCATCGAGGTGCAGGCCATCTTTTCCTACTGTTACAGGATGAAATATAAAATATACTTGTTTACCTATGCTAGTAAACAGTCCATAAATTTCCACAGTGAAATACCTTTGGTGTGACTGGGCTACATATGCATGGAATTTCACTCACTTCAAGCATTATTATATAGGTGTGCTTTATGGGCAGGAATCACACAGATTCAAAGGTAACTACAGACATCAATAACCATTAAAATGACACAAAAGGAGCCCAAATCAAGAAAATACTGTACTTAAGCTGTTTCCCACTGATCTTTGAACAGAAGAAAGATACAAGAAACAGACACATCAATTACATAAATTTGAAAGACCTCAATCAAGAGGATGCATATTTTCAAATTTGGTCAGAATTATAGAAAGTGTATTTGGAGAAATAACTGTTTAAAGATTTTTTTAAAATGTTATAATCACAAAGATATCTGATGGCAGATTGGCCTAATTTGAACAAAATGTGAAAAACCTTCATGTTCCAAAAGTTCTCTTCCAAGTCTGGTTGATAATGGTCTAATAGCTTGTAGGAAGAAGTTGAAAATATTTAAGTTGAAGTTGAAAATATTTAAGTTCAAGTTGAAAATATTTAAGTTGAAGTTGAAAATATTTAAGTTGAAGTTGAAAATATTTAAGATGAAGTTGAAAATATTTAAGATGAAGTTGAAAATATTTAAGTTGAAGTTGAAAATATTTAAGTTGAAGTTGAAAATATTTAAGATGAAGTTGAAAATATTTAAGTTGAAGTTGAAAATATTTAAGTTGAAGTTGAAAATAGCAAACAATGATGGACACATGATGGACAACACAAGGTGGATACAAAGCTATACCATAAACTCACCTGACCTTGCTAGCCATTGAACTAACAATTCTACCTTCTAACAACACTTTCTATTAAGTTTGGTAAAATTCTATGCAGCATTTCTTGAGTAAAGTCAGTGACAGCTTTTCTATTTTTAGTAACAGTGGTTGTTGTTGTTGTAGGGTTTAATGCCATTTTGCAACACAAGAGAGGCTATACATGGCGACTAGTATAAATGCTGGAAAAAGAACCTGGAAAAACCCCGGAAAGAACCACCGACCCATGAGAAGCTACTGGCAGTTTAAATGAATTAATGTTGTTTGTATAAACTGATGTTCTCTACGAAATTTGTTTAAATTCTGTTCAAAGGTTTTTGAGAATAAAAATAGTTTTTAATGGCTTATTAGAAGATTTTTTTAAAAAAATTATTTCTTGTGATAGCACCATACTTCAAAGCAGTTTGGCATCATTGGTATAAATCTTAAATGTTTTTCTCTTTTTAGTAATGGCAGCCATATCTGACATCATTTGTAAAAATCTGAAAGTCCTTTATGCCAGGATAAGTTTTATAAAATTTGGTCAAATTCTGTTGAGCACTTTTTGAGAAGTAGTAGTTTAAGATTTTGACATTTTAAGTAATGGTGTCCATATTTGATTGCTAATCAGCATCATTTTGATGAAATTGAAAGACCTTTATGCCAGGGTGATTTCTGTTCAATTTGGGAAAATTCTGTACAGCAGTTTTTGAAAAGTCATTTAAATGTTTTTCTATTATTACTAATGGTAGCCATATTTGCTAGTGACTCAGCATCCTTTGTTGAAATCTGAAACACCTTCATGCCAAATTGTTCTCTGCCCAATTCGGTTGAAACTGGAACAGCTCTTTCTGACAAGTTTAAAATAGCAACTTTGAACAAATCTACAATGCATGACAGACAAAAAACAATAATGCACAAATGATGCAGGCCATGCCAGTAACTCATTTGGCTTATGGTCTGGGGAGCCAAAATACTGAAGATGAAAAACTGTGAATAACAAAAGCCACATCTGGACCATGGTACCAAGTTTCATGGACATTTGGGAGTTATGCTCCAGAAATGAAAGTGTGATGGCATAAAGGATGGGTGGATGGATGGACAGATGAACAAATGGATGGACAGTAGGAACCCAGTTTTACATCCACTTCCAAATTCTTTGGGAAATAAAGTTTCCTGAATTTACACCTGGTGGCTTGGATGAGACATGGTAAGAGGATGTACTGTCCTCCAATTATTGTCAAAATGCCTGTATGATAATTGCAGATTTAAAGGAAGCTGGATTTACCTGTTCCATCAGATGTTGATGTTACTTCTTTTTTCTCAGCACCAATCTTCATTCCATACTCAAATGTAATCTCTGTGTCCTGTGTCACATTGCCAATGTTCTTGACAATTTTGCTTTCTACAGTCTCCTCATTATGGAAAAACCTGAGGGAAAATTGTTTTACTGATGACTCAATGTCAAGTGATTAATATGTACCATATACTTTAGGTGAATGGTGTTACAAATACAATGTACCTTACTGATATGTACAAAATCTGCACACTGGAGTATGGAGGTATAGTCTTGATGATCTAATTATGAAATCTGCCTCCTGAATAGCACTGAGAACCAGTCCCAATGTCTCCATTCTGAACCACGGTACCTGAATGAAAAGTTTGAGAGATCTATATCAAAGACTGGACAACATATGAGATTGGCCCTGCACACTAAGAACAGCCTGAAGTAAAATGGAGCCTGTCTCTCTCTTGCTACAGAATGTCAGCTCTGAATGGACCTTCTGGGATGCCTGTAGCACAGGGAAACCTTGATAATGGTGAGGGGCACTGAAAGTGGCCCTCTAAGATGATCTGTAAGACCTATGGATTGTCTTACCCACTCAAAGATGATGTGTTTGATATGTGAAAAGGGTGGCTTGCAATGGTATAATTTTCTGTGAGATGGATGGGGATAGAGTCTGACAGGGAGAGAAAGTGGATGGAAGCAATCGTTATCTTCCCACATTTTTGTCATCAGTGTTTCTGTCTGAGATATAGGTATATACAACAGTTTCCCCATTTGGCATACCATGGTAATGGGGAGGAAGGGAAAGTCCTTGTTTTTTCTGGTCTCTGCTCTGAAATGGAGGCCTGTTTCTGAACTTCCTCTACAATACCATGGAAGACCAGATTGGTCAATAGTAGCTGTCATCTAAGTGTGGCTTTATAATGTTTCTTTAGGAAGACAGACATGCAGAAAAATACCTCCCACTGACTTCCAAGTGTGACTAGTAATATTATCAATAGAATATGTTCAGATTGTTGAAGTTTATTCAAAGATACCCAGCTGATCATGGATATTACTGCAACATTTTTAAGCCAATTTTGTGTGTCAAAAAAAGACAGTTCATGTGAATGGGTTCTGACATTCCCATGCCTGCATATATCTGTCAACAGCTTGGACCTCAGTTAGAAAAAAGTCATATGCATTTTATAGAACGTCTTACTAAAATTTGACAGGAGTCATTGGTCTGAATAGAAAAGTCGGTTGGAACTGTTTTTCAATCAATGTTATAAATCAGCAACTGGACCAGATTGGTAGCTGTTTGAATGCTGGCTTCTCTTGTTTCGCATTATATGGATGCTGGAACTTTGTAAGTTGCCAATTATGACACTGGAGGAGGCGGGCAACACCCAGGTGGCAGAAGCCAGGAAACATCTTCGATTCAAGCACAGAAAGTCTGAGTTCTCTCAGGACATCATCAGGTCGAGTATAGAAGATAGCACTTATTACAGTGTGAATTCTAAAACAGAGAAGAGTGCGAATAACATGGATGCCAAATACAGTGCTTGTGATGAAGCTGGTGAAGATGGCCAAAGAGGATGGGGATAAAGCCAAGCTGTGAAAGTTATCTTTTGACAGTTCACTGAACAATCCAAGAATAATATTCAGCATCCAAGCAATGCCTGGAGATGGTGGTGATTCAAGACGGATTCAGTCCACAATACTTTCAGGAGGCTGGTATTGGATAGAGGCCATTTGTTTTGGTTTTTACAGCAATGCTGGGAAGAAGTCTGAGTCAAAAGTGGCGCTGGGATTAGCAATTTCAGATCTTAGGAGATACATCCTTCATGAAACTGAGTCTGGTCATATCACAAAAATTAGATCACTGTAAACTGTACTGGGAAACCAAGGTGTAAACTGAGGCTGTGTCAGAGCTGGTGCTGTCCATAGCCAATGAACATCTGATGTTAAGAGTCTGGTACTGTCTATCCCAGAACAGATCAAAGTAACCAGGACAGTTACGTGTTGATATGTCCATCACTGGCCCAGACCGGCCACTGTACAAAAATGGTATTGGTCCTAGAGGTATTACTGCAAACACCTATCCTGGTAACAGAGACAAGGAAGGGGCTGGCACTGTATGTTAAGCCCATGATGATGTGGCTTGCTTAATTTTCTTCTGCTAACAGGAAACTGTTAATGGAAGGAGTATTAGAATCACTGTGATATTAATGGAGTCTACATCTTTCCTATTGCATTTCCTTGCTTTCTTTCTTGTGTAATTAATTTGGTTGGCCAAGATAATCACCCATACATTTTGTGACCATCATGTGCAGGTATGACCTGAATTGCACCCCGTATGATTGCGACAGGTAACCAAGTTATCTTTCACCAGCTGAAAATGTTTGCAACCTTACACTCTGTCCAGCCCATTGCCTTGACACCTGTAATTACACACAACAAAAAAATGGCATATACAGGTGAAACTTGTCATACATTATGTGAACTTACCATGAAGAAGATGCCAATGACAAACACATATGTCTAAAATGATTACAAGAGTGACATTAACATCATGTAATATTAGACAATTGCTTGATGGAATGCATACACCTAGTAAAGTATGGAGATGAATTTAAGTACCAGAGACCTTAGGGCAGGTAATGCTATGCAATTACTTTACAGAATGCATACACCAAGTAGAGTGTGTTTTTGCAGAAACAGGTTATTTGTGAAACTGAGGCATGGCCAAAAATACAACCACATACATGTATAGAGTACGAAAGTATCTAAAGGTAAATTGTACTCGTATTTCAAGAGCTGATATCATCATGAACAATCTTTCTGGTTAAATGGCTCTTGATTTACAGCAGGAGGACAATATCAGATACAATCATAATATCATAACAATGGCAGAAGTCCAAAAGCCATTCCTACAGCTTGCTAGCACTACAATCTGTACATAAATCCATAATAGACACATATTCCTGCAGACTGATGAATGGTGGTAATAACAAGAGGACCAGAGGCCTTCATGCCAGAATGCTTTCTTTTAAATTTTGTCAAATTCTGTTCAATGTTTTGTTTAGACCAAGACATTTGCAAGTTTTCTATTTTTGGTAACAAAAGCTATATTTTACATCAGATCAGTACTTTGTGTACCAATGTGCAAGGCCTCCATGCCACAATGCTGTCAAATCTGAAAGGCTTCCATGCCACAATGCTGTCAAATCTGAAAGGCCTCCATGCCACAATGCTGTCAAATCTGAAAGGCCTTCATGCCACAATGCTGTCAAATCTGAAAGGCCTCCATGCCACAATGCTGTCAAATCTGAAAGGCTTCCATGCCACAATGCTGTCAAATCTGAAAGGCCTTCATGCCACAATGCTGTCAAATCTGAAAGGCCCTCATGCCACAATGCTGCCAAATCTGAAAGTCACTCATGCCACAATGCTGTCAAAAATCTGAAAGTCACTCATGCCACAATGTTGCCAAATCTGAAAGTCACTCATGCCAAAATGCTGCCAAATCTGAAAGGCCCTCATGCCACAATGCTGTCAAATCTGAAAGACCTTCATGCCACAATGCTGCCAAATCTGAAAGGCCCTCATGCTACAATGCTGTCAAATCCAAAAAGCCTTCATACCACAATGCTGTTAAATCTGGTCAAATTCTGCTCAGCAATTATTTTGCAGAAGCTGTTTAAGGGTTTTCATGTTTTAGTAAAGGCTGCCATACTGGCTGGTGGATAAAAAGTAAAAAGGTCCTTAACCCAAGATGCTATCAAAATCTGGCCAAATTGTTCAGTATTTTTTTCCCAAAGAAGTTGGTATAGGTTGCACTATTTTTATTTAGTATGGCAGCCAAATGGAATAGAAGATCAGAATCATTTGTATAAAACTGGAAGGCCTTTATGCAAGGATGATCCCTGCCAAGTCTGGTGAAAATGGTCCAGTGGTTTTTGAGTGTAAAATAATAATTATTGACAGAGGTTGGATTGATGATGCATGTTGGATGCAGGGTTGCCAGAGGTTGGATTGATGACGCATGTTGGGTGCAGGGTTGCCAGAGGTTGGATTGATGATGCATGTTGGATGCAGGGTTGACAGAGGTTGGGTTGATAATGCATGTTGAATGCAGGGTTGACAGAGGCTGGATTGACGATGCATGTTGGATGCAGGGTTGGCAGAGGTTGGATTGATGATGCATGTTGGATGCAGGGTTGACAGAGGTCGGATTGATAATGTATGTTGGATGAAGGGTTGACAGAGGTTGGATTGATGATGCAAGTTGGATAAAGGGCCATAGCATAAGCTCACTTGGCCTTGTGACCAGGTAAATTTAAATTTTCCTTTTTCAACTAATTAAAACAAAATCAACAACTGAATTCAGAGTGTGTCCTTTTGCATATCAGGTTTTGTTTCTTTTGTGATTCTAATATTAACTACAGCATTTTAAATTTCTGTGTGAAACAATGTCAGTTGCCTGTATGTGACTTGATTGGGTCTGGGAACAAATCACCTACCACTTTACATTTTATGGCTATCTATTTGCAAACCATCCCATCTCTTTAACACTGTCTGTCTTTTTATGTAATCATCCATCCATTTGTCTGTCATCATATCTGTGAAAACCTGTATAGCATTACAAATTTCAAAATTAATGTACGAGTACCCCTTTGTAGCCTATAAGTACTTCAACAAAAGTAAACTGCATATATATACCCGTATTTACCGTATATATTGGGACACAATAAAATAATTATTTTTTCCTGTCCCAGAACTTATGGTGAAACTTTTTTTCACCTAGGTCATATGTCCCAAGACTTAAAAAACAAAATAAATTTGTATTTCATTTGTGCTCACACACACCCCACCATGCACATTGCAATAAAATAAACAAAATGCTTATTTAATGAAAAAAAAAAAGAAACTAACCTTGTATTGTTATCATTTATTCCTTATTTCAACAAGAGCATTAAAGAATAAAATATATCCACGAAATCCGTATATGTAGTGTAGGCTTCCATACTGTAGCGTGTATTGCTCATGTCCGATAACACATGCCACGTTGTTCATTGACATGAACATTGAGAAACAAATTGTGTTTGGTTGTGCTCAAAGGTTTGAATACGTTATCCGACTGAAAACTGGATCCAACAAAATTGCAAACAAGAAGGAAATAATCAACCCATATCTTGAAGACAAACTGTCATTCACGCATGACACAGTGTTAGGCGCAAAATAATCAAGATTGAATTATATCCAGGTCTGCTGTATGACAGTATCTTGCAAATAAAAATCGTTATTTGAAAACACATTCACTTGAGTGTAATTGACAATCTTTTCGCCAGCACGGGTTACAAAAGTATCATTACTATTTACTTGCATACGTCAATTCTCCCTTGTATTAATTATTACTACAGATGCCAAGCACATAGAAGCCCAGGTGGTGAATAAACACAACTGGCAGCGAGCAGTGAACT
Organism: Megalonaias nervosa; assembly: GCA_016617855.1. NCBI lineage: Eukaryota > Metazoa > Mollusca > Bivalvia > Unionida > Unionidae > Megalonaias > Megalonaias nervosa. Next base: position 22,707 of record JAECUM010006044.1, read on the forward strand.
CCTTCTTTGAACTTACCGACAGGACATCAGAAACAAAGGTTATTTTTATTACAAAGCAAGCCGTCTTCAGAAGCCAACTTTGGTTACTTTTTTTTTTAAAGGATATCAATACAAAGGTTATTTTATTGCAAAGCAAACCGACATCGGAAGCTGACTATGGATTCTTTTAAGTCTGCCGATTTTTAAAAACATTTTTTTTGAATATGCAAAGATGGCCGAGATACGGAAGCCAACTTTGGTTCCTTTTCACCGGTATTCATGGTAATTTGGAAAATAATTTGAAACAATTGAACAATTTTTAAAGTGACACAATGTAGTGCTTCATGCACGGATGTCCATGACCCAGCGTCGCCCAAAATATTTGGAGCAAATAAAATCATGTGATAAATTTGTGCAGGCCTGAAGAGAAGCATTTGATGGTGTTAGGTGCAAAATAACCAAGACTGAATTATATGTACGACAGTATCTCGCAAATAAAAATCATTATTTGAAAACACGTCCACTTGAGTGTAAGTAACAATCTTTTCACCAGCATGGGTTACAAAAGTATTATTACTATTTACCCACAGACATCAATGCTATTTTGTATTAATTGTAACTACAGATGCCAAGCACATAGAAGCCCAGGTGGTGAATAAACACAACTGGAAGCAAGCAGTAAACTTCTTTTTCCTTTTCTGAACTTACTGACAGGACATCAGAGACAAAGGTTATTTTTATTACAAAGCAAACCGATCTCGGAAGCCGACTTTGGATACTCTGAAACCGGTTTTCTTCTTTTTTAAAAGGATATCAACACAAAGGTTATTTTATTGCAAAGCAAGCTGACTTTGGAAGCCGACTATGGATTCTTTTAAGTGTGCTGATTTTGTTGTTTTTTTTAATATACAAAGGCAGCCGAGATATGGAAGCTAACTTTGGGTTTTTTTCACCAGTATACACAGTAATTTGGAAAATAAACTGAAACAATGGAACAATTTTTAAAGTGACACAATATGGTGCTTCATACATGGATATCAATAACCCAGCGTCGCCCAGAATATCTGGAGAAAATTAAAACATGTGATGAATTCCTGAAGGTCAGAACCTGATAATTTCCCTGACAATATGATCATTAACAAGGATGAAATTCTAGTGTACTTTGATCGCATTCCTGGAGGGATTGACAATAAGATTGGGGGGGGGGTCAAAAGTGTGAGAATTAGACTGGTGCAGATTTGAAAAAATCTGACTTTAGTCCTTGCAGTTTCCACTACAGGTGATGTGTTGCCTCTAACAATTTTTCATGGTATGAGAAAGCTAAAAAAATATTCATGCACTGAAAAAATGGATCATATGTGTGCAGGAGAAGGGTTGTGTTGATGAGATGCTGCTGGAGTGGATTAAAGAGTTTTATCTCAAGTACAGAGTTTTATATTTTTTAAATGTAATTTCATTTGGAGTGCATTTTTCGACATGTAATTTTCGAATGATTTAAAAGGTGTCCCACAACTTACAAGTAAAAAAAAACAATGTGTCCCAGAACATACAGTGCAAAAAAAAATTACTTTTAAAATTAATTTATGGTTCTACTTACAGCTGCTTGTGAAGGATGAAGGTAGCAACCACATTTGTAGCAATCACCTGGTTAGCTAAAATTGTGCTGAACTCCTGTGTCAGCTTCATTGGATCCACAATATTCACCTGAAATTAGTATGGCATGTTTGGTTTGAATTTCAAGCAAGTCTGGGCACAAACTCTACAGTCACTGGTATAAAAGGTATGTGATTTTCAAAATCTGTAACATAGAACAAACAATGCTGATATAGAACCTGAAATGAACATATTTAGTGAAAAGGATATCATTATGTATCAAGATTCACAGACAAGACAAAATTATTCTACTTACTCTGAAATGGGTTTTTATATTATTTTTGTGCACAAAATTTAAAATTTGTATTTGTGTTTCACCTAAAAATCATGGAAAGAAACAAAATTGGCACAACACCAACAAATACAGTAACTTGTCCTATGCTGTAAGGTATGGGATATTTCAAACCATGTAAATCTGGCACAGCTCTTGATTAGAATTCAGTACATTTGGTAGTTTAATCTCTGGTTTGGAATTACAAGTAACAGCATTGTTTTTCAATTCTATGGAGCATTCTGTAAACACTGAAGGAAACAAAACCTTGCACTATAAGACAAATTCATATTTATAACAATGTTAATCATGCCTTTTTAATGTGTCAAATGGCATAATGACCAAGACTAGTTCAGCACTGGGGTGGCCAACTAGATGACCTTCGGGATCTGCAATATTGGAGGCAATACTGGAAAGAGCCATCCATATATTTTTACAAACATCTAGAAAATGTAAATGTGAAGATGAGAATAGAGGATTTAATAAGACAGAGTGTGAAGTGGGGTTTGTTTTTGTAGAGAGTAATGGTAACATATAATAATTTTAGGTATGTCATAAGAGCTGCACCACAGGTTTGTGCAAGCTACATGCAGCTCACGAGCCATGCTATGGCCCTGCATGATACAACACTATTTGAATGAGTGTTCTCCTAATGATCAAGTACTATCATTTCAAATGTGTACTGAACATCTGGTACTTGAAATGATAGCATATTTTATGTTGATTGAAAATCCCTCCATGCAATATGAACTGTGTTTATGGCAGAAGCTACATGCTAACAAATGTGGACTAAATAATTTAAACAATGCATAATTTGAACACACTGAAAGAGTTGTGTACTTTATAGTTGAGCTGCCTGCATAAAACATGCAGACACACTGCTAATCATCAAGAGTTCTGATCATGTGATGACATTATGTACAAATCATCATGTGTATAATGTAGTTAGAATGCATTAGATCATGAGGTTTTAAAACACTTTTGACAATTTCTGTCATTAGAGACCTAAGAATAATACTGATCAATGACAATATTGCAACGATGCTACACCTTATTTCAAAATATATTTATTATCAGTTTTGTTAGTCTGTAATACTTTATGTAGCTGTGAGTCGAGTTTGGGTCAGGTTTAGTTCCAAGTTTTCTGGCACATCAACACAAGCAGGTTATTTATTCCTGAGGTAACTGGCGTAAAAGTGCCTTGCTCAAGGACACACCATGCTAGCAACACTGGACTCAAACCTGCACCATTTTGGTTAAGAGTCCAGCAAGCTAACTACTAAGGTACAGTGACTCCTAGAAAGCCAATTGTCTGTTATCGTATCATTAGTAAGATTTTTTTTCTATGACAATTGTTACATATATGTAATTAAATTGCTTGTGTGTTAGTTTTAAAATTCTTTTTTTTTTTTATTTTTGTTTCATTACATTTTATTGTAATGATAATTTTCATTGGATTTGAATTCTTTTCGGAAAATTGGCTTGACCCGATTAGATTATAGCTGTTACTTCAGCACTATTTTTAGCTCACCCTGGTTCATAGATCTTGTGAACATCGAGTTAAAATGATTGGCTATTACTAAGGTCATGTTCTATGTGCGTGATGGCTCTAATTTGTAAACAACTTTTTTTATTGAATCTTATAGTAAGATTTGCTAAGTCTTTTAAGGCATGCGTGCAAATTATCATTTTTTAAATGCGATGTTCAAATTAGAAATCACATAGCCTGTCATGTGAGCCACCATATGATCTAAAATCGAGGCTTAAAACAGCTATTTTCTACTAGATCTAGTCAGAGTTGTATCTTTACACCTTGAGGGTACAAGGTGTTTCAATTGTTGATGTCAGATTGTTTTGAAGTTCATCTATTTTTTGGAATTTAATAATTCATTCTCTAGAAAACAAAACAAGTGCTTCATATTTATAAAAGATATTTATCAAAGTTCTAGGAGAAAGACATTCAGTGGAAATTTATTCTGGAATTCTAAACGGAAACGTTATAAATTGTGTTTCAATGAGGAATTGTTGCCATTTGTACAACGACCTCATCTGATGTCATTGCCTCCATATTGGAATTTCATCGAGATTCGAACCTGGATTCAATTAGAACTGTTTAGTGATAGGACTTATATTTTTCAACTTTAGGATTAAATTTTGGATTATATTCACAAAACTGTAAGTCCTATTTCCTATTTTTACATTGTTTTCTAGGGAAATAAATTATTTTGTTAAAACTTACAAAGCTAGTTGGCTTCAATCTGTTCTTTTGTTACTTTTGTATGAGCCTACACGTAACACAATGATTCACTCATTTCAATTACTCAGTCTGATTAATACTGTATAGAATTTTGATCACCAATATTGTTTCATGATATAAAACTGTTGCTAATTAACATACACATATATGGTATGTGAGGTGGAAGTTTGATTCCCAATATTGTCATAATATAAAAACTGTTGTAAATTAACATACACATATAAGGTATGTGAGGTGGAAGATTGATTCTCAATATTGTGTCATGATATAAAACTGTTGCTAATTAACATACACATATACGGCATGTGAGGTGAGATTCAATCATAAATAAAGAGAAATTAATTTCAGCTGTGCCAGTAAAATAAACCAAGGACACAGGGAGGGCACTTTCATTGTGGAGCAATCAGAGATGCAATTTAGAATTTTGCATCAAATGAAACTTGTAAGTAATCAGAGTACCCTGACACATTTTCAAAAAAAAAATAAAACTGCTTTCCCTAGGTATCATGTATCTTTAAATAGGGCCACCCTTATATGAAAGAACATATACCTACCTGACCCCCTGTAGTGTCTGCCAGTTTGCCAAGTTCCACCAGTTTGCAATCTGTTCCCTTTATAGTAATCACAGACACAGACACCCTAAACAAAAGTATTATTATAAAATAAATAAAATATTTATCCTACAAATATAAGCTGTAATACTCTGAACTTACTTATTTTTAAAATATCCATGTTTTAAAAAATAAAAATGACACTTTTGTTTGTACTTCAAAACATAAACTGGGAAAGGTATTCTATACTATGATGTAGTCTGGTCATGGTAATTACATATATACCACAATATAGTCTGGTCCTGTAAAAGACATGAATACCATAATTTAGTTGGGTTCTGGTTATTACATGAATGCAATGATTTAGTCATTCCACTTAATTACATGCATACCATGATCATGTAGTCTGGTCTTGTGAATTACATAAACAGCACCATATAGTGTGGTCATGTTAATTACATGAATACCATGATCATGTAGTTGGGTCTTGTGATTTACATAAATAGCACTGTACATGTCTGGTCATGTTAATTACATGAATATCATGATCATGTAGTCTGGTCTTGTATATTACATAAATAGCATTGTATAGTCTGATCATGTTAATTACATGAATACCATGATCATGTAGTCCGGTCTTGTATATTACATAAATAGCATTGTATAGTCTGGTCATGTTAATTACATGAATACCATGATCATGTAGTCTGGTCTAACTTGTAAATTACTTAAATAGCATTGTATAGTCTGGTCATGTTAATTACATAAAAACCATGATCATGTAGTCTGGTCTTGTGATTTACATAAAGAGCATTGTATAGTCTGGTCATGTTAATTACATTAATACCACGATGTAGTATGGTAATGTTAATTTTCCTATACCATTGTGCAGTTTGGTAATGCTAATTGCAGGAATACCATGATGTAGTCTAGTCCTGTTAATTATATGTACACCATGATGTAGTTTGATCCTGTTAATTACATGAATACCATGATATAGTCTAGTCCTGTTTATTACATGAATACCATGATGCAGTTTGGTAATGTTAATCACATGAATACCATGATGCAGTTTGGTAACGTTAATCATGAATACCATGATGCAGTTTGGTCCTGTTAATTACATGAATACCATAATACAGTCTAGTCCTGTTAATTACATGAATACCATGATGTAGTTTGGTCCTGTTAATTATATGAATACCATGATATAGTCTAGCCCTGTTAATGTAGTTTGGTCCTGTTAATTACATGAATACCATGATATATAGTCTAGTCCCATTATTATTATTATTATCATGTGCAGTGCATGCTCAGCCATTTAACAGCATCATCATCAGCAACATACTGAGCCTGCAGTCCACCAGGGAACTTTGTCAGTGGACAGTTGTTCACAATGGGTGACATGGTCTGAAGAGCTCCACAGCAATAGGAACGAGATAGTGGCCTGGCCCCATCGGACAAGGTTGACTGCACAACAACCCTGTCCTGTCTGAAAGTGGTTCAGTGTGGTTCACAGATGACATGGAAGGTTGATGCCAGGAGAGCAGACAGATGGCTCAGCTACGAGGGAGTGGTTTACAACATACGTTGAAGACCACTCCACACTCCATGCTGAAATAGCTGTCATATCCTCTGGCATCGGACCTAACCAGATTAAGCATCTCAAAGTCAAGTGGACTCCTGGATGTGAGGAAGTTTCTCACTGGCACAGACCTTAGCCAACACTTTTGTGGTTGCTTCCTGGTGACGCAGATGTGGAAGAGGAATATTGCTCAGTACTGGCAGCCATGGTAAAGGAATAACATGTAGTGTTCCAGAGATTATGCGCATTGTTGTGTTGCGCTGGACATCAATTAGCTTAGTATGGGATGATTGACCCCAGACAGGAGCGCAATACTCAGCTGTCGAATAACAAAGGGCCAGTGCTGATGTCTTCAGTGTCTGAGCACTAGCACCCCAGTTTGAGCTAGCCATTTTGCG
>JAECUM010006045.1:0-106606 GCA_016617855.1 Megalonaias nervosa
TTTTTAAAGTAAAACCTAACCAATATATGTATATGGCTTCTCATGCGAATGTCGGGGTTGATTTTTTTTATTATCTTCTTACATCTATTTATAATGTTAGCTACTTTGACTACATTTGGACTGGGGATACCTAAAATGACTGAAAAATTGTTAAAGCTACGTTAAAAATCCAACACACACACACACACACACACACACACACACACACACACACACACACACACACAGACACTAAAATGATATTATTATATAGCGACTCCAGTATCGGCGTTAGTTCTCTTTAAAATTTCAAATAGAATTCTGCCGTGAGCCCATCCATCCCCGGTGATTTTGCTTTCGCCTGGGATGAAGTTGTTTTTTTTTTTTTTTATTTCTTGACTTGAGATGAAATCATCACAGGTCTTTGAATCCTGATGATATCACCTCACATTCTTCTTGCTGTAAATATTAGCTTATTACTTTGTTTTCAATTCTTTTTTGTGGTGTATAATTCTCGATAATATCGTTTCATGCATTTCAAAATTTCACTTTTTGGGTATAAATGTTATTTTTTCCCTTATTTTTTCCAGATTTTTTTCTCCCCCTTTCTCAGTTCTTCTCTCTTGTATAAACCTTCTGCCTTTCTGTACGTAAATTTCCCCGCTCTTATTTCCCTCCCTTGTTTCTCTTTTCTAAAATATAATTTAACTTTTTTGTGATACTCGTTTATCCTCTTCTTGGTCTGTCACCTCTAGAAATCTTTTAATTTCCTGTTTCTCATGTTGTAATGTTTCCTTCCTTATTTTACAATAATTTATAGTTATCTTTTTAATTTCCTGTTTTAGTATATCACATTCATTTACTATATTTTTATAATCTCTTATCATAAAACCCTCCATTTTTTCTTTTATAATTTGTACGTATTGCCTTTCCACTAATATTTTATTATTTAACTTCCATTGCCCCGCCTCACCCCCCTTCACTTCTTTCTTTTTCCTATATTAATTTCTATTGCGACCAGGTTATTATCTGTTATTTTTTAATTAGTTATTACGCACGTCGTTATGTTTTCCAAGTCAGAGACATAAAATCTGTCTAGCCTGCTGGCTTGCCCATCCCTATATTCATATGTATTTTCCTTTCTTAGCATGTTCAATCTTCTATATGCGTCGTGCAGGTTGTGTTTTGGAAAAAATTAATCATGTCCCCCTTAATAAGTGATCGTTAGGTGTTAGGGCTGTTTTCCTATCTATCTCGTCTCCGATCCAGTTGTCATCTCCTGCCATAATAAAATTTCCCATTGTGTGTTCTTGCAAGTATTCGCTTAGGTTTTCTACAAATATCTTTTCATATTTCTTTGCGCTGGAAAGTAAGCGTTTACTAGATGCCAGTCTTTAATTTTGATATGAATTACCCTCCCTTTGGAAAAACCCATACTTGTATTTGTTCCCATGTTATATTCCTATTGTTTCTAATTATTGGCACCCCTGCCCTTTTATTCCCCTGGTTTTCACTTTTTATTATTATAGCGTTCAGTTTTTCTTCTATTTTTTGCTTGGGTTTCATTCGTTATCTTGTGTGTTTCCTGTATCATTATAATGTCGTAATTTTGCGCCTCCTTATATAATTTCTCTAACTTTTCCTCATTTATTCCATTTATATTAATTGAAGCAATCCTGAAATTTGTTCTATCATTTTTTAAATTTTTTTATCTTATTTTTTTTTATTAAAGAGGTTTTAGTTAGTGCCTTCGGCCATGGTCGGAGCATCTTGTTTCCCACTGTCTTCCTGTTTTTTTTTGTTTTTTTTTTTTGTTTTTTTTCCTGTCGGATGTGTTTGAAATTATTTCGCCTGATTCCACTTAATTGTTTGTCATATTGTCACTCTTATCCGTATCTGTTTGTGTTTGATTCGCTACTTGTTCCGTCCGAGGTCTGTTCCGAGTCATTTCGTCTGTCGCTCGTCTGGTTGTCTGAGTCTATCGTCATTCCTAGTTTACTATTTGAGTTTCCAGAATCCATTGAGTCAGTCTGTTCTGTGTCATGTTTTTCCTCTCCCTGTTTTTTCTTTTTAAAGCTTAGGATGGTAATTGTTATGAGGGGGTATTACCGTTTTCGGTGGGTTTTTTCCTTCTTTAAGGGGAGTTTCACCCCCTTGTGAGGAATCTTCCGAGTTTGAAGTAGATGTTTTCCTTTTATCTTTTTAATTTTTATATCTTTGTTGGCAGGTGTAGAGGTTAGAGGTTTAATCCCACTTAAATCTGGGATCTGGGATATCTCCCTCTGGTGTTAGGTCCCACCCTTCGTCCTCTGATTATGAACCTTCTTCTACCATGAGGTTCTGTAGAAGAAAATATTTGTTTTTACTCAGAAGAGCTGCTTCTGATATTCCTTCGTGTTCAAATTGGGGGTTTGGGGTTTGGAGGGGGAGGATCCCTGTAAAATCTTCCCATTCGAATTATGTTCCAATTGTGGTATCTTGTTCGCCCTTATCAAGGTTTCGTGCCTGGACATTGTAGGTTTGTTCCCCGACATGGATGCTGGGACTCTGTGAATTTTTTTAACCACCTACTCTGTGGTGCTCATTTGAGTTTTTCAGTTTGTTTCCATGGGACTCACTGTCTGGGGGTGGGGATGGGGGCGGGGCTGTCCTTACTTGGGCGACCAGGCCTTTAACTTCAATTTCTGTTTCTCACATACCCACATTGGCCGAGCCCGAGACTCGAACCCACGCAGACAGAGGTGAGATGGCAGTGATCCGTAACGGTGAGCGCTTTAGACCAATCGGACACTCGGGGCCCAGGCCAGTTTTTGATTCCTATATCAACACCTTGGGCTTTTAAAGCCGTTAGAATTTCGCCCGGTCTTGGGCAATTTTGGACGTCGCCAAAATCAATTAGCTGGCAACCGAGGAGTGTGGTAAGCTAACAACATTTGATTGTCTCCACCTCCTCCTAGTTTGGTCTGGATGTAAGTGTTAAGCTTTGTTCCAGTTGACTGTACTGCTGTTTGAGTTATAAGTGAGTCCACCTCACCTTACATGTAAAAGATGATCTCACTAAAATAATGAAAATGATTTTCAAAAGTGAATTGTGTTCACTGCTATCTTCCATTTAGGGTGTGCTAAATGGACTTCAAAAGGATTATGTGTACCAAAAATATCCAAATGAAAAAGAAAAAAATGAAAAACAATGAAAGAGAAAAGACGGGAAAATTTGGGGAAAAAGGGAAAAGAAAAAAAAAGGAAAAAGAAGAAAGGAAGAGATTGTGAAAGTGAGAGAAAGTGGTTGTAAGTATGAAAAGTGAAACGTAGATGTAGGCTTGCGATAAAAAACTTACAATCCTGTGGTTTCTTTTTTTTTTTTTTGGTGGGGGATATCCTCCGTTTGATCATTTTCAGACCATCCAAGGGAGCCCTCCCCCCAAATATTATTACCCTAAGGCTTAGTGTGTGTGCTATACCAAAGGCGCTAGTGTATGCTATATTCTTAACAAGTTATGATTTTTGTATTATTTAATAATTGATTTATAATATTTAGAATTTTTGTATATTTGTGTAGATTGTGTAAAACGTTTGGTATAAAGTTTGTCCTTGCGGATATTTTTTTTTTCCAGTTTGTCCTTGTCTTGTTGCTAAGCCCCAGTTATAAAGTCATGTATAAGCTATAATCTACCTGTCTTGGGAATATTACCGCGGCCATGTGTTTGATGTCTAGAGATTGCCGCGGGCTAGTATTGAACTCTTACACAATGTTACATGACCGGCCGGAGACCGGAACCTTCAATCGGCACAGGCGATAGATCGCACCATCTCAACAAAGGCTTGCAGTTATCACACCTAGGTGTTAAAGGTTAGTCCAAAGATCAAAAGGAAGTCCCCACGTTGACAGATAGCGAGAGAGACATTGTTCGCTAAGTTTGATTGGATCGGATCACAGCGATATCCAATCGAAATTTAGCTAGAGGGTGTGATTACAATTTAGATCCGAATGATAACTTTCAGAACTTGTAAGAGAAAATTTAGTATTCGCCTGAAAGGATTGTCAATCAATAGGGTTTACTCCGAGAAGCCGCCGCTCGTAATTTGGCGGCAAAATTTAGAGGTAGATTCTAAGGAAAGAAAAAACTTCGAATGGAAGCTTTTTATGGAACACAGAACTTCGGGTTCCATTGGGTCCCAAGTCATCAAGAGCTGGAGACGGAATTGAGACTAGCCGAGACAGTCGAAGTCGACAGAAGAGTACTTGTGGTAGAGAAAGTGGAGGAGAAGGAGTCTAGAAAAAATCGAGGAGGAGGAGGAGAAGGAATTTGGAGAAAAGTCGAGGAGGAAGGGGAGAAGGAAGTAGGAAAAAAAGAGAGAGAAAGGATACACCAGATGAGTAGAAATACAACGACAGGTGGAAATCAATCTCATGCTACTAATCAAGTGATGCAACAGGCTTATTAAAGGGTCGAGCGGAAGGAATGTAATTGGGAATTTGAGTTATTTGATTATTGAATTGTTATTAGACTGCTATTCATTTAATTTCAACCTTTTTTGTATATTTAACCATCTAACCGTCGGCATTGCTGACTGGGGGCTCGGAGCTTTACATCTATCTTTCACTAAATTTAACTTCCAGCAAAATAGAACCTGGGTGGGACTTCAATAATAGTTTAAATAAATATTGTCAGCACCCCACCCCAACCATAACTATTCCCACAGTCCTTACGGATCTTTTATTATTTTTTTTATCTTTCTTTTTTTGAATTTGCAATATTCAGCATTTGTCATTTATGGCTTAAGCACATCTTCGTATTCGTATTGTTTCTTCTAATACTTTGTCATAGGTAAGTCTTTCTTCCTTTTCCTTTCACTTTCTTCTTCAGATGTTTTTGATTGATCTTCATCTCTTTGGTTTTCCTGATTTAATGACCTTCTTGCCTTGTTTTTCGTTCTTATTTGTTCCTTTCTCTGTTCTACAGACCATGTCATTGAGGCTTGTTGAGTATTTTGGTTTGCATTTGCTGTTTTTCCTACTTGTGTTCTTTTTCTCATCTCGCTGGATTTTGTAACGTCAGTTGTTTTTATAGTTCTTATTCCCTGTTTTGGTTGTTTTTTTTGGGGGGGGGGGTGTCTTCACTTTTATGTTGCTGGGTTTGTTTCTGTTTTTGCTGTTGGCTTGTTTCTTGACTGTGTTCTTTTTCTTGTTGGCGGTTCTGCTTCTGTTTTCCATTTTCCGTGTTTTGTTGTTCGTCGATTGGGTTCTTTACTTGTGGATGTTTATTAGCTGTCTGTTTGGGATAAATTGTTAATTCGCTTATGTTGGTTGCCCCTTCTGCTCTTACTTGTAATGTCGGGCATTTTTTAGGTGATTGTCCCACTTCCCCACAGTTTTTATACTTCCTATGATAGATGCTACCTTTATATCATGTTTTCAAGAGGAATCCATGTAAGAAAAAGACTTTCTTCATGGTCTTGAGTTTTTCCTTTTCAATCTCTAGGATTCTTATTCCGTTCAAAACGGGAAATCCGGGGTGGGTGTCCAATCTTGCCTTCTTGACCTTAATTTGAAATTTCTTTTCGAATTTTTCCACTGTTGCTTCTAAAGGAACGTCTAGGGGTATGTCTGTTATATGTAGTTCTCCAGCAGCAGAGAGGCTGGACAGACCATTTTTTTGGACCGAATAAAACCTTTCTACGGAGGGTAAAAAAATACAATCGTCAATAACGCTAAACGAAACTTCTAACCGACCGAGATTCCTCTAATTTGGTTAGCTCATTTGTTACTTTATCGCTGACGTTCTATTTTCAAATTTTATGCGTGTTTGTTTACTCGTCGTCCACTTTTAGGCCGCCAGCCTCTCTGCTGCTGTAAATTAAACAAGATAAATTAGTTAATATAAATAAAGTCTTTAAACTAAAAAAATATCAGGTAATATTTTTTTATAAACTATGTACACACTATATACTTTAAACTAAAATGCCAAAGGGTCTCAAACTGACAAAGCAACAGGAAGACGATATCAGAAATGATTATGAAAAAATGTCAACGCTGCAAGTTCAACTAAATACGGTATTGGATTTCAGCGTCTTATGAGAATAGTAGAAAATAAAGAACAGCGGATAAAAGTTAGATACTTAAGTAAAGATATTGTCGAATATGAAATACCTATTATTCCGATAAAAGAAAATTATACGAAGAGAGATATTATATTACACGAACAAAACTTAAAAAATTACTATAACAGCATAATAAAAAAAATAACTAATGATGATTTTAAACAAGATAATGACTTTAAACAATATAATGACTTTAAACTAGATGAGGATAAAAAATTCATGGACATCATTTATAAAACATATGGTATTTTATACCCGATTTCATTGGGTCTAGATATTCACGTTGAATAGATTTTATCAAGACCCACACGATACCTCGACCGAGGAGCATGTAAATTTATCGTGATAAATCCAAATGGGGCAGCTTGTACTTTTGAAAAAAAGTTTTTGAATTTAATCATATCCATATCCCCTGAACACCAAATTTGATGAATGTTTCGAAGAGTATGTGTATCTATTCCATTAAACACTACTAAAATATTACAGTTATCTCTGATTACTTTAGGAATTTGTGTATATCGCTGAGTAACATATATAACATCAGTATTTTTGTGTCTGTCTCGGGAAAATATCCGAACTGGATTTGATTGTTTGTCTAGCATAACGTCGTCGTATACCACGAGATTATGAATACTTTCATCGAAATCATCTATGGATGATGCATCGTTGATATCGGTGATAAAATCAACAACACCGTCTTCATCCAGCGACTTCGCTTCTTCATTAAAAGTATTTAAGCACATCATAGCATCGCTGATAATCTACTGAATGCCACTAAATACAACTTATCCCATTTTAGCCATCTCATTATTAGATTAAGTAGCAACTGTGTTTTACCACTTCCAGATGGACCAATTATTATCATTCTTACAGAATTCGGTAGCGCTGCATGATGCTTGACTGGCTCTTGCTTTCGTGTCGCTGAAAAGTCAATTATATCCATATAATAAATAATATGAGTTTATATTGCGTTCAATGCAAAGCACCCACATCCACCAGTGGATTAACAATAATAATAACAAAAAATAAAAAGCGTACACTTACAGGCAAATGTGTGAAATGTGGTACAAAGGAAATATAAATTTATTTCCGAAACATCTACGAAGACAGGTGGTGATATTGCTACTTGGAGGGTAAAATTACCAGGAACTCCATGGGCCAAATACCCTGGTGTGAAACATCTTCCTGGCTATAATTACTGTGGTCCTGGAACTCGTCTTGATATCCGACTCGATAACCAAAACCAACCAAGACCTGGAGAGTATCCAATAAACGCAATTGATCAAGCGTGTCATATTCCTGATGTTGCGTATAAAAATAAAGATTTGCAACAACGACATATTGCAGATGTGAAATTGATTCATGCGTTAAATTCTATAAAGAATAAATCTCGCAGAGAAAAACTTGCTAGCTTCCTGGTAAAATCTGCAATGAAAAGTAAACTAGTCCTAGGGGTTGGTAATTAATCAACCGATTATTATTATAATGGAATCGATTTATTATAGTCCAAGGGAATATTGGAGAGGTAGAGCAGCGATTGGTAAACTTGCTGATGCGGCAAATATCTCACGTTCTGTTGCTGCAAATTGGTTAGCACGACAGGCAACATGGCAAATATATCTACGTCCACCTAAAAAAAAATTCAGTACGCGTATTTTGATGTCAGCGTTTCCAATGACGTTCATCAAGCAGATATTTTATTTTTACCACCCGATACTATTAAAACACGTGGACGTCAATCACGCAGATACAAATATGCCTTAACTGTCGTTGACGTTGCAAGTAGATACAAAGAAGCAGAGCCGCTATCAACTAAAACAACAATTAAAGTTGCATCTGCGCTTGAACGAATTTATCAACGTGGTGGTCTACGATGGCCACAGCTACTACAGGTTGATCCTGGCAAAGAATTTCTTGGTGCAGTGTCGTCGTTGATGAAGCAACATAACGTCAAAATCAGACGAAGACACACTGAAATTCATCGTGATCAGGCAATCGTTGAACGGTTTTAATCGAATACTTGCTGAGCGGTTATTTGGATATCAGTATATGCAGGAAATAGTTGAGAACGACAAGAGATCTCGTGAATGGGTTGCACGATTACCAAGTGTAATAGCTGCGTTGAATAATGAGATTACTCATGCAACTTCTATGAAGCCTACCAATGCGATCGCAAAAATAAACATATACCAATACAACGACATGACTCTTTCTCTCAACCAGTACTAGGTAATGTGACTGTAAGATATTTGTATGAGCCCGGTGAACTTGAAGGTGGTAAAAAATCAGCAACTGATCCTATTTGGAGTGTGACCACACATAAAATTTCTAGCGTGGTTAGATCCAGGGGTAGACCTGCAATCTACAGACTAGATTCAACTGCTCCTCAACGTGGATTTGTACGCGAACAATTACAAGTAATTCCTGAAGACACACAGTTACCACCGCGTTTACTTTTGTAACCTGGTTCCTCGATGTCGATTACAGTCAAGACAGGTCAACATCACATTTTCGCGTGTGTGGCCAAGACTATTAATTCTATCCACGGTAAACTGTCTTGGATTATTATTCGAATACTGCCACAACATTATTGTGTTACAGCTCACACAATGATTATTCTGTTGTTGTTCCAGCGTCATAATAAATTAAGCGTCAAGATCAAAGCCTCGTTTTTTTTTTTTTTGTCACATTGTTTATAACCAGATAATTTTCTCTTGACAACTTCTTCGCTAACATCGTAAACGACTATATTTTTATCGTTGTCTATGACAACCCTGTGCAGCTGAGATATTTGTCTGACTCGAGATACTGCGAGATAAACTAAATTTGACCATTCGATCCGATCATCAATAATCCAAATATTTGTATCCGAGATAGTTAATCCCTGTGATGAGTGAATCGTTATACCGTATCCAAACGTCCACGGTGATTTATCCATATTTAACGCATTTTTAAGTGCACTAACATCAACAACAACAATATCATTAAGCACAAGTTTTTGTTTCTCATTAGTTCCTGGAATATCGACTTCGATATTTTGTTTTCGTGTATCTGCTGTACGATAACACAATGGTACAGGCAAATATAAAAATCTTTCATTGTGTAACAGAAATAATTTCTCTTGCAGTATATTACGAACTATCTTTCTACTTGCAACTATCAAATCATTTGGTCTCCATAAATTCCAAAAATCATTCATCGCAGTCTCTGGAATTATTTTACGCATTATTTCGCACTGCATTCTATCTGGCTGTAGTCTGATTAACTTTTTAAATTCTTTCAGCGGTTCATCAATAGCTCTATAATCAGCAGTTATTTTTTCGTAATAACCCACGAAGTTCTTTAACCACTCATGTGGAGACTGCCCAACAAAAGGTGGCGGTTGACCATGAACACCACACATTATCACAGCCGTATTTTTTTGTCAACAACCAATCAAGAAACATTTTTAATACTTCCAACGATACTGTACAAATTTCGTCCCAGATAATAATCTTAGGGATATATTTCTCACCCATCCGCGATGGAATCCATGCGTCTCCGCACCTTCTAAAGGAACTATGATATGTACACGAATTAACTCCTCGTTCATTCATTTCTCGTTTAAGTCTATGTGTGAGTGTCAAAACAATCATATCAAAATTCCGAAATAATTCAATCGCACGTGTTGTTTTGCCAGAACCACCACACCCATTAAGATAAACGGTTTTATGTCTGGCCACAGGATCATATACCGATGGTGCTAACGATTTTGATATTTGATTGTTATTCTTGTAATATATTTCCTTGATTTCAAAGTCTGCTGATTCAGAATAACTAAATATATTTTCTTGTTTTATCCTCCATGATCCCCATTCACCAGTACCGAGTAATTTATCTAGTAAATTCAAATATTTTTTTACTTATATAAATGAATCTGTGGCGACCCTGACAGCGATCAGCGGATATTTGTTTATCATCGATAATAGGTTTATTGAAACGTACGCGAGCATCGAAGATCTCAGGTGAGTAAACTGCGGTGACTCACCATCAATATAGCACAATTGTACCTAATTTAGTTCCTTTCGATAAATAACCATCATTTCGGTTTGTAAATGTACCTCTCTCCGTTGTATCAGTAATTTTGAAATCGAGTTCTGCATCGTCCATGATTAATCTTGTACACGCTCGTTTATGATCATACGCACCACCCTGAGTAAACTTACCGATTATTTTTTGCCGAGATCCTTTGCAACTTTCTCATTATTTTCTTTTCTGTATTTATATACATTATTAATAAGTTCAGCAATTTCATCCTCGTTAAGATTAGGAAATTCTCTCTTGATATCTGTTTCTGCATCAGACTTATCTGGTTCTGGCAACCATACTAGTTTCTGCGGACAGTACGATATTATCACTTCACTTACAACCAACGATATTAATATTTTACATCAATCATATATCGTAATAGTACTATTAGAGCCCAACATTTGTCTGAAAAATGTCTTCCAAACCAAGCATAAACAGTCGGATGGAGATTCCCGTAAAACTCGAATAACTCTATAAAGGCAAATCCTGTTAAGTCAAAATCTTGTAGGGGTCCATTTATCGCAATTCTGGTCATCTCGTATGTTGGATGACCAAATCTCTTAAAGTATTGAGAACACTCTCCGTATAAGAAAACTTCCAGGATAACAATCTACCATATCAACTGAGAGAACGTCTCTATAATCGCATTTAGTATTCCATAATCCGCTGTGTCCGTATTCGATACAACTACGTTGGACATCAACCAGAAATTCCAATCTTGTAGGTTTCCATGAATTTTTCTCCTGAGCAGCGTGGGCAGCAACTGATGGAACAGTAAAACAGTTATTCAGTAATTGTTCGATAACATCATCATCGTTCGTGTATTTCAACGCAAGATTTTTCATTTCATCGTGGAGTGATTATGTACGATAAATTTCTCCGCTAGGCCGTACAAACTGATCATAATTTCCGTCATCGAAACTTTGAAACAGCCAAACAGATACAGGGTCATTGTTACTGATATTTCTGATAAAATCAAATATATAGTCGCTATAAAATCTAACTGTTCTGTCTCGTGGAAATATTGTTACCGCGGCCGTCCATACGTGTGCGTTATAATCAATAATCGTTATCGGGACTCCCCTTGATTCATATTTCGATTTGTATAAAATCTTTCCGGTTAGTGTTTTCACTGTTATTGGAAATTTTGATATTTCTTCGAGTTCAGCAACGTCTTTGATAGACGCTCCGGTATCTTTAACTGTTTCTGCCCACTCGTTTATTTTTTTACGTCGCAAATCCGTTAAACCGTTTCCACGTATCGAGTTTGTGAAGTGTTCTGCAACTCGCTCATCTACACAGTTTATCCTTGATAGTTTCATCGGATCAAGATCATCAACGCTAGGTTTATCATTTAGCAAATACAACGCATACACAACCGCGTTTACAGGATACGCTCGTTCATAATATGGTTTGTCGATACCAGTCAATATTCCTGGTTTGGAATTTTTATTCAACGTGACGATGCTACTTCCAACATTTACACGGACAGGGTCGCGTTTGTCACGGATAATCCAAGTGTCGTCCTCTGTCTGCACAATAAATTTTATTAGAATAATATATCGTTGATCGTCGAGATAGTTAATAATTTTTTCTGCGCCCGAATCATTCATTCTACCATCGACAATATTTTTTATTCTGAATGTTGACCACACATGAGCCGCACCATCGTTGCGAAATTCCTTCTTGGCTTTACTGATACGATCAGTTTTATCTTTGCTCATCAAAGCAGATCTTGCATCGAAAAACTAAATTTAGGTTTCGGTAGTTTGTCAAGATCGAATCCGACTCTAGATGGCTTCATTGTGGATAATCTCGTATATTCCTCCATATTATAATCAAGGCAAATATGTGTTTAATTAAACTTTAATTATATATATATATATATATATATATATATATATATATATATATATATATATATATATATATATATATATATATATATATATATATATATATATATATATATATATATATATATAATGATTCAAACAAACAATAAATGCAGGTGGCTGATGATCGATTATTCAACTCCTTGTAACAAAGCCTGCGTAAATGAATTCTGTGGATACCATATGCAAAGTATTAGCAGAGGGAGTCTAGGACCAAAACCGTGTTTACGATGTTGTGTTGGTGTACGAGGAGAAACACGGTTGTGTGTGCAATGCGGTGGTAAAAAATACAGAGAGTTAAAACGATATCATGTTTAAAAAAAATAACGCCGATGGAGTCGAATCCCCCATAAAAAACGCTACAGACTATCTGGCTAGATTTTCAAAATAATGATTTAAACAAATAATATTATTATACAAATGGAACAAAATGAATTTGTAACACATCCAATCATCAAGGATTATGAGGCATCTCGTGATGGTGTAATTAGGAACTGTCGATGGAAAAAACCATTTGGTTTTGTCAATAATAATGGGCATCATGTTCAATACTAAGGGGAATAAACATTATTTATCACATAGATTCGTGTACGAATGTCATTATGGAATAATCAAAGACGGACTTGTGATCGATCATATTAATTCAGATCCAAAGGACAACTCTTTAAGTAACTTACAAGCTATTACACAGAGTCAGAATTGCAAACTTGGAAAAAATGGCGTCAATAATCATTGGAAATGCGCAAGAGTTATTAAGTCTATAAATGTAGAGATAGGCGAAGAAATTATATTTCCATCGATAAATGCAGCTTGTAAATATTTTGGTATTAACCCAGCTTCGGTATATCGTGTCGCAAATAATATAACCAAATCTACATTTTCAATAAAATATAATCAGTGAATCGCGTTTCAATATTACATGAAGGAAGATAACCCTGTCAAGCAAAAGTAGTGTAATTAAGCAGTTATTGCGTAATGTAGTGATTGTAATTAACTACAAGAAAAATATTTTTCTTCGTAGTCATTCTGTAGATGTATTCGCTGGAGTAAGGAAGTAATTAAAACCTTTCTTTTTATTCTGATTAATCAGAAATATTTTTATTTTAAATAAATATTTATTGTATATGAATTCTGAAAATATTAATCCTGTTATTTCTGCTATTAAAAACTACAACATGACGGTATAAAAATTTCTGATGAACTTAATCCTAAAAGAATTATGTGTGATTTTGAATCATCACAATTTCGAAAATCCGAGAACAGATATACACTACCAGCCGATTACAGATTCATAAAGTTGATTCAGCAGGCAATGTTACAGTCGCTGACAGCGGTTACAGATGCGCAGGTCAAACTATTTGTCCCCCTTGCACACTCAATCGTACAAATTAGGTCAGAATTATCTCACGAGTACGAAGCAAAAAGACTTGTGAACGCTCGTATAAGACAGTTGAGAGAGATTATGTCTGCTTGTAATGTCACTGATGATTGTGATTGTGAAAGCGCTGTCACCAGTGACTGTAGTAACGACGAAATTAACTCTGTCACCGTGACTGTGGCACCAGCTAAACAAGAGAGATAATTCGTTTCTGACTACAGTAAAAAAAAAAATATTTATTTATATTTATTCAGATTCTATTCAGTCAGAATCAGATTTATTTTTTATTCTGATAATAATATTTATTCAGAATCAGAATATTTATTTTATTCTGATATTTATTCAGAATCGGATTATAATATTTATTTTTATTCTGATAATAATATTTATTTTTATTCTGATAATAATATTTATTTTTTATTCTGATAATAATATTTACTTAGAATTTATTTGACAAATTTTTTTTGGTTCTACGATCTCACATAAAGATTTAAATTTAGTAATTCATTCCTCAAATCCAACAAGTGTCCAGTTTGGTCAGTAAGTTTGAAATGTATCCTTGATAATAGCAGATTATGTTCACGCAGATAAACAGGATTAATTGGTTCTGATACAATTAAATATACTGGTGTAACCTGCGGTGTAAATGTGTATAAAATGTATCCTTGTTGAGCTTGGTTAGATCTTTCAAGATCTACTTGATAACTTCCATCGATGGCGTCACACACAAGATTGACTGCGATTGTCGATGTTATATTGACAACACCTGGTGATCCATGACTACCGCCACCGTATGGATCATTATTGTACCTGAGAATACCTGGTGATGGATTTACTCTTCTCCATGATTCAAGAATTTGTGGAAAGCAATCGTCGATGTTGATAAAATTAGGAACTTTTATCAGCGATGTGATTCTGCTTATCATTCTTTGACTCACATCAGGTGAAGATAATTCAAAATGAAGATGTATATTTCTAGTTAAAATATGTTTAAGATAATTAAAATCATAAGCAGCAGAGAGGGTGAACAGACCAATTGCTTGGATTGTTAATTATTAAAACAAAATTATGGTCTCAGTAGTCAACTATACTCTAAATATAATCAAAAGGTTACTTTTTTGTCGTCAATTAAAGAACGTGTTTACGTTTTAGGCAAACCTACTTTTGGTCGCATCCTCTCTGCTGCTGTAATTAAATAACTATTATATCAATAATGATTGGTGAAGCTCACTCAACAAGACTAGCTCGAGAGCGACTAGAGGCAATAAAAAACTATGTACCCGTTAGAGATTCTGTCAAAGGAAAACTACAGGCACGTCAGGAATCTCAGATGGAATTTGCAGAAGGTGCAGAACAGTTATTTAAACTAATTGTCGAACCAACAAAACTAATTGTTAAGACAACTGAGGCAACACAAAAAGCTCTTGAAACATTTCCTGCTGATATTGCTGGGCGTCTTCAACCTCCTCAACCGCCACCCGGGCAACCTCCTCAACCACCATCTGAAGATCAGCAACAATCTTTTCCAAGAATTAGAAGTAGCATCACAGATAAATTCACACCTGAAGGTCTTGCCGCTATCAGGGACAAAGACCGAGTAATGGATATTGCCGCGTATGGATATTATGAAAGAGAGAAATATGTAAAACCCGAATATGTTAAAACTATGAAATCTTCAGATTGGATTAAGGATGTATATCGCATCGCTACTTATACTCCGCAAGTCCGAACTGAGATAGATAAAAATCAGTTTGATGTTTTTAACAAGACAGTAGATGAATATATTTCACAAATAAACCAATCAACAAAACAAAAAGAAGAAGAAATGAAGTCAAAACTTGAAGAAGCTAAACAATCAAGAAAACGAAAAGAAAAAGAAATGAAGTCGAAACTTAAAGAGGTTGAACGAGCAAGGAAACAAGAAGAAGAAGAGGATTTGGAGTTACGTTTACCAAGAGAACCGAGATCTCAGCGAAAGAGACAACCATCACCTGACTCTGGTGCAACTGGAAGTGGTATTGCTACACAAGGAAGTGGTCTTGCTGATGTTAATCGGTGGAAAACGAGCTGGTAATAACTTTCCTGAGATCATCAACGAAATAACATCAATTTGTCAACGTTTATTTACAGGCAGTATCATGGACATTAATGTTTACCGGGAACTCCTCGATGAAATTATCGACGATTACCACAGTGATTAAACAGTTAGATATAATAACTATAATTAAATGATTATACATAATGCTAAACGTGGACCGACTATGGTTAGGGTGATAAATTCGCGATTACCAACCTATAAAGCGTTCTACGGCGATGGAATTGGTGATGTTGTTCAGGGTCTATTTGCAAGGTTAGCTCCAAAGGCAATACCGATTGCAAAACAATTAGGCATGAAAGGAATAGACGTTATTCGTGGTAAAGGTATTGGTGCTGTTGGCGATGTTGCCGGTAAATCATTCTCGGCAATCAAAGAAAGATTAGCACGATTAATACGACGAAAACCTCAACCAGTAAAATTACCCAGCACTACGGATGTGCCTGCAAATGTTAGTAAAATAATAAATCAAGTTGCAAATCAAAAACTTGCTGCGTTGGCTAGTGTACCCATATCAGAAAAGGAAAAAAAAATATAACCGCAAGATTAATAGCAGGAAACGGTCTTCGTGTTAGACGAACACGATAATAATAAAGATGTTTAAGTGTATATCTGATCCCACATTCGACATGGACGCACCAGTTCTCAAAGAAGAGTCTGTGCGTGATTATCAATATTATTCTTATGACGCACGACAGCCAAATCAGCGAGCAAGAATCGAATTGCAAGTTCAGGATACAAGCAAATATTTCTTACCCGCTGAAGCGTTTATTGAAGTAGAAGGTGAAATTTTAAAAACATGATACAGCAAATGGAGCTGATGTTAGGGTTGATTTTGTTAATAATGGTATTATAGCGTTGTTCGACAGTGCTACATATATTATAGACGGAAGAAATATTGAATCGATTTAGAAAGACGTCGACGTTGCCACTACAATAATTGGTCTTGCACGGTACAGCGACGATTATTCAAGATTAGCTGGTCCGTCAATGATGTTTATCAAAGACACTTCTGACCACCCTGATAATAGACAGCATCTTTTGGTAACATTAACACGCAATAGTTCGGTTGATCCACAACCAGCTGGAATGATAGCTCGACCTGCCGCTGATTTTCCGACATTACAGAGCGTCAATCCAGATTTCAACTTAGGATTCGCAGTACGTCAATCAATGGTGAAAGGCGATAGAAGAAGATTTTCTTGTGCGATTCCACTCACACATATCTTTGGATTTTGTAAAAATGTCAAAAAGGTTATTTTTGGAGCCAAGCATACAGTTGTACTTGTAAGAAAAGCTACCGACGACGATGCAATCTGGCTACCTGCTGGTGACGCTGTAAAGTAGTACTGACAAAACTTTCACTGTGGATGGCAGTAATGACTCAATCACTTCCTGAAGAACAACGGTTACTTTCTTTTATGAATCAAGGCGGTAAATCGATGCTATCATGGTTGACAACAACTACAGATGCTATACAAAGTACAATTGATGGTTTATTCACATGGCATATAGCATCACAGCAAGGTGTCTCTGCGCCGCGACATATATTTATTGCGCTACAAAATGCTGCACGAGTAAATAATCAAACAAATAGTATAATGATATTTGACCAACTTGGCGTCACAGAAGTTTCGCTGCGGATAAATGGACATCAGGAACCCTCCGAGGATATATTTTTGAATTTCGATCAAAATCATGTTGCACGTACATATCATCGTTTGATGAAATTTATGGGGCGTGATCAAAATATCGATTCTGGTTTACAAATATCACAACTAGATTTTACAACGTTGTATCCAATCTCCTACTTTTCACTGGAACATTTAGATTTATTCAGACAATATGTCGTTGACATACACTTTCATGCTCGCATAAACCGAGGAGGAGTTATTGCTGATTACAGAGCAATCGCTGTTATATTATCCGATAAAACGATGCTACTTGAAGGTGCTGGTGGTAGCATGAAAATCGTTGATACTCCAGTCGAAAACATATAATTGTTAATTTAAAAATCAAATATTATTATAAATGTTATATCATAATGTTAGTGTCAGTCTGACTCCTGGTCAGATTAAAAAACTACAATTAGCGTCAAAAGATAACTGTGGAACAACAATATCGTTAAAACAAGGACAAATCTCAGGTGGTCCGAATAAACTATCGCTGACAGAACGTCAATTAAAACACTTCAACGACGCTAAAAAATCAAAAACCGCATGACGACTTAATCTTTAAGCAAGTGCTATTAGCAATGCTGTTAAAACCGGTGGAATATTTCCACTTCTCGAAGCTATACCTGCGTTAATAGCCGCTGTAGCCCCAGCTGTTGCAAAAGCTGCTGCGTTAGGTGCTGTTGGAACTGCTTCTGGAATGGCATTAAAGAAAGCTACAGGAAAGGGTTTAAAAAGATCTAAAAAAAACCGGGTAAAGGTCTGAGATTATCAGGGGCGATACCCGAGTACAGAAGCGGTCTGAGATTACCAGGGGCGATACCCGGGTACGGAAGCGGTCTGAGATTGCCAGGAGCGATACCCCGCTGATTCTTCCAATGTCAAAGTTTTATTTACTTGATGCTGCTACTCAACTAAACATAACAAATTTCAGAGGTGCTTTTATGCGTGATCAATTACTACGTCGACCAAATCGCGTTGAAACTGGTATTATTAACCTCGACGAATCCACTAACACAGGTACACATTGGGTTGCACAGGCGATTGATCCACGTGGAATTATTTATTTTGATTCGTACGGTTTAGCACCACCAAAAGAATTTTTAAAATATGTAAGTAACATGCAAATTCCAATCTTGTATTCAACGTTACCAACAAAAAAATTAACAGATCCACCAATATGTGGCCGTGAAACACTTGCTGTACTTGACGCGATTTCAAAATCATGAATGCCACCTCATAAAGTTGTGCACGAGTACACCGTTAAACGTTTTAAATAACTGTTATATTATATTGTATAGTGGTAGATATTTACGGAAGATCAGCTGAAACTAAAACCAAACAAAAACCAGGTGAAGATTTACTCAAACAAGTAACAAAAAAGATCAGCGACGAAATATCTGATCTGCTCAATCTTGCCAACGTTGATCCTGGTGAACTTGTAATATTTCAAAACCGTGAAGGAAAATTAAAAACGAGTAATATTTCAATCAGCGATATCATTGTTCGTAACAGAGCAACAGGAGAATGTATCGTTGCCATTTATGACTGGGAAGGAAAGCTTGTCCCTAGCGCTGTTACTTCGTCGTCGATCCGAAATAGTATATCCGAACGACTTTTAAAGACCGGTGATACAATGGATGGACCCATTAACATGAACAACAATAAAATTACCAACGTGGGAGAACCAACAGATAATCTCGACGCTGCAACAAAAAAATATGTCGACGATAACAATATTCCGATGACAACTTCGTTGTCGACAATCAATGATGGAATGACCTCATTTAGAACTGAATTTTTTAATCATGTACAACTGTTTATGAATTTTCGCAGAAACGTAAACGGAACCACTAATGAATTTTTTGGAAGTCCACCAACCGTTGACATAAAACTCGCCGACGTTAACACGAAACTCAACGATATTGTCAGTGGAATTCCTAATATCATTCAAAAAACTAATCTGATTAAAATTCATCACGCGCAGGTTAACAATATAGTATACACAGTATCATCAGGATCATCAACGTGGACACCGAGCGATAACACTATCAAACATACCGCGACGGTTCCTGGTGTGTACAGGCTGTCCGTGTTCAGCTCTGCAAAATTTAGGATATTTACTACATTTCTATGGCGTCATTCAACCGATAATTTTTCTGGAACTGTGTCTATAGCGTTAAATAAAGATACCGAAGAAACGTTTATACTGGAACCATCTGATAAAAAATTGACCGTAGCGTCTTACTGGTGGTGTCTAGAATTCGTCGCTGAAACACCTCAATTATTTACTTAATATAGCATAATGGTCGACGCTAAGCAACACAGGTACAATCAAGTATGTGAGTGTCAAACCAAACTGAAAAACATCATCGACGAGTACAGCGCACAAGTAAAAAAATATCGTAGGCGCGCAGTTGTCATCGACGTAGTTGTTTATTTGGCATATGCGATCATTGCTGGAACTGGTGTAATTTTATCTGCTGTAACGATGACGTCACCGGCCGTGTTAACAATTTGTGTTTCATCCGCGACAACAATTGCTGGTGTCTTTAGCATTGTTGCAAAAAATTATCGACGTGTACAAACGAGAAATTACACGAATGCATGTTAAAACTGAACGCGGTAACGTGCGCGTACTCAAAGTTATCATCGTTGATTTCGTCGTGCCTCAACGACGGTATAATTACCGACAACGAATTTGCAGCGATAATGGAGATTTACAATGAGGCATTAGAACCAGATTGTTCACAAGAACAAAAAATAGAATTAAAAAATTACTACTAATAATAATGTCGTCACCGCAAGAATTACTACAACAGATAGCTAACAATACAGCACCGCCGCGTATAACAATGATATCAACCAGTTCAACCACGCCGGAATTCAGTATTGTTTTTCCAACTGCAATTCCAGCAAAATAAATAGCGCAAGCACAATTACGAGTTTATTATAGCTGGCCAAATATCAGATCAAAATCATTTAATGGTTTCCCCGCAAATAACTCATTAGTATTTGCAAATAAAACCCGTGATGATAGAACTCCTGACTGGCAAGTTGTTAGCATTCCCACAGGCAGTTATGAAATCAAAGAGATCAACGAAGCATTTCAGCGCAGAATTAAATCTATCACTGGTAAAGAATCAAAGATAGCCATTACTACTCACGAACCAACGTTATCATCTGAGATTGAAATTCTTTCACAATATTACGCCGTTGACATTTATCAGTCTTCGATCAGATCTGTATTAGGTTGGTCTGAAGTTCCACTGGTTTATCAAGGACCACCAGAACCACGCAAGGAGGAGTTTCTAACAAAAAAAAAATATCTTCCAGAATATCGATGAGGTCGTTTATGGTATCAGTTTGATAGAGCTTATTTCATCAGTGGAAATAAAAAGATTCCTGATTTAGGAATTTATTTATTTAAATTTGAAGGTGTACAGAAAAAAAAATTGTCGACTCAGTGTTTATTAAATTATATGCCGACGAAATCGGGTCTGAACACACTCGAACACACACCAACATAAAAAATTATTTTCCAGTGTAATACAACATTACAAAATTGATATAAAGCAACAAATTATTGAAAATATTCAGCATCTGAGACAGGTCCATTCAGACCTAATATATGTTATTCTTGAAAATATTAAAGCCGATGATGAATTACGAGATCTTTATTTTGATCATTACGGAAAAGCAATTAGATTAGACGATGAAAATTTAATTGTTCCTGATCTTCAGATCGAGACAGGACAGGAAATTGGCAGCATAATCAATGAAAACTTTCCAAAAGTTATGGAGTCATGGAGAAAAGTAGCTTCACCACCAACAATTCTCAGATACGATAACGGTGACCACGGCACAGACAGACATATATCACCGGGAATTGTAAATATATCATCAACGATCACTGTCAATCTAGTTTGTGACGCTATTGATGGTAGTTATAGCGTAGATTTACAAAAATCTAATCAAACCCAGCAAGGATACATTTTTATACACATTTACCCCTTGAGTCCCTCTAGGATTTTTAATTGTATCAGAGCCAATCAACGTTGTTTATCTGCGTATACATAATCCGCTGTTATCGCGGATAAATTTTAAGCTTACTGATCAGTCCGGATACCTTTTGGATTTACGCGGAGAAGAATTGAATATAAGTCTGTATGTGCGTTTATAGAACGTCATCGTAGATCTCGCTTTCGTGGAACAAAAAAATAAAAATAAATATTATTATCAGAATGAAAAAAAAATCTGATTCTGAGTAGAATATTTTTCTTTGCTATTATCAGAATAAAAAAGAAATAATCTGATTCTGAATAAAATATTTTTTACTGTATTTTAGTCACAGTTCCGTCGTCATCACTTTCATTTTCATTTTCACCGTGGGACAAATAACACTCGTCGCTATCCTTTGCAAGTAACTCTTCCACGGTTTTACTCGCTGTTATAATCTCGTTCAGTTGTCTTGTACGAGCATTTACTCGTTTTTTTTTTTGTTTCATATTCGTGAGGTAATTTTGATCTAATTTTTTCGATTGAGCTTGCAAGGGGAACAAATAATTTTACCTGATCGTCTGTAACTGACGCCAACGACTGTAGCATTGCCTGCTGAATAATCTTTACAAATCTGTAATCGGATAGTAGCGTATACCTGTTCTCGAATTTTTGAAATTGTAATGATTCAAAATCGCACATAATTTTTTCAGGATTAAGTTCATCAGAAATTTTTATACTGTCATGTTATAATTGCTTATTGGCAAAAATGACTGCAATAATATTTTCTTGATTCATTATATAACAAATATTTATTTAAAATAAAAAATAATTCTAAACAATAATAAAAATAAAAAAAATAATAAAAACATTTCTGAATAATAAAAATAAAAGTATTTCTGAATAAGAATTAATATTATAATACAAATTAAATAATTTATGAAATATTTTTATAAAACTGAAAAAATCTGACAAATCTGAATAAATTTCACAAATCTGATGGGGTGCTTGAATGACTGAAATTGAGGAATTCGAACAAAATTCATTGATTTTGATGGGGTGTTTGCACGATTAAACTGAGAAATCTTAACAATTTTGCTGAATTTCAGCTTATTTAATAAAATTAATTTATGAAATATTTTTATAAATCTGAAAAAATCTGACAAATTCTGAATAAATTTCATAAATGCGCTGGGGTTTTGACATGAAAAGATTGAGAAAATCGAGCACATGTTTTAAAATCTGATGGGTGTTTGCACGATTGAAAATAAATGAGGAATTCGAACAAATTTCTTTGATTTCAATATTATAAAAATATAATAAAAATAAAAATACATCTGAATCAGAATTAATATACAAAATATTTATGAATCAGGATTAATATAATCCAAAAAAAAAAAAAAAAAAAAAAATTTCTGAATCTGAAATAAAAATTTACAAAAACATATAATCACAACACAACCCCATGTGAACTCCTAGATTGCCAAACGACATTCTAGCAAGCTCAGGGGCATTCGAATCAATCCCCATGTGAGCTCCTAGGGTGCCAAACGACATCCTAGCAAGCTCAGAGGACATTCGAAATTAGACGAAACACAAATCAACCCCTATGTGAACCCCTAGCTTGCCAAACGACATTCTAGAAGGTTCAGATATCGATCCGGACAGCACGTACACATACACATAACTTAATTCTAACTTATCTCTAGGACTTAACTCACTTATCTCTAGGGACGGCACATACATAAACTTAATTCTAGGGACGGCACATACATAAACGGGGCCTTATCTACATCCAACAGATTTGTACACTCTCCCTCCCCCCCCCATAATCAACCCCGGGGAGAGCAAAAGTGCACCCACCACGTGGGGACATGGTGGGAGAGTGTATTTTTTCTGTTGAATTTCGAGGATTTCTCCGGACCCCGACCCGTTAGAAAAATTCGCAGTCCAGAGCCTGCTCATCGATCTCGACTGTCACGGGAACCGTACCCAGGGCGGCAGTATCAGAATCCAACATTCTAGCACTGAGCCATGAAAATCGGTTGCAATTACATGTTTTAGAAATTACTATAATGTTACCTATGCTAGCGCGCAGGTGATTTAGGTGAACTGCAGTGATAAATCCTACACACGTTTCAACTGAATAAAATGCAGTGTTGATTCAATTTAATTTCTGAAATAAATCTCACACACGTTTCAGTTAATAAACTGTAGTGTGGATTTATTTTAATTTCAGACACATTTTAACTGAATACAACGTGGACATACAATATCCGCCGGATGTATATTGGAAACAGGTGTTGTTTTCTGTAAGATCTAAAAATAACCTACTGGAAATTTCAAACATACCCACTGATCACATATACAAGCAAAAATAATCTGAATTTTATAAACCCTAGCCAACAAAAACACGGTTAAAATACAGCTTACGAAAGGTAAATACAAATCACTGACTACAGACAATTACGATACACAAAAAAGAATAGTTATCTCGTTAGTTGTTTTATACGAGCGTTCACAAGTCACGCAATAACAAGCTGGACAAATGCATAGTTCTATCAGCGATCACAGAGTTGTCTCGCTTTTATTTTGCAGTTAATTTTAAATTAGTTTATTGTTTTATTCAGCGTACTGGAACGTGATCTTTTGCTTGAATTTTTTCGAAAATGCTGATTTGCATATATTATTTGCAACTTGTTGTACCGGACTCGGGTGAATATCAAAATATTTAGCAGCTGAATATATGGAAAGGATATATCTACTTGGCCTGTCTCCACATTTACAGACTTAATAGCCCTTTTTTTCAAACATTTTGTGCAAACCAGTTTCAACAAGCTTACAATTCTGACTTTGCGTAACAGTTCGAAGGTTACATAAATTATTATTTTTTTGATTCCCATTAATATGATCGATCACAAGGCCGTTTTCGATGACTCCATGAAAACATTCGAACGCGAATCTATGTGAGTAATATCTTTTTCCCCCGGCAGTAAATCTGAGATAACCAGTATTTTCAACAGTACCAACTGGTCTTTTTAGTCGACATTTCTAATTACACCATCTCGAGACGCTTCGTAATTTTTAATGACGGGATGTGCTACAAATTCATTTTGCTCCATTTATATACTAATATCATTTGTCTAAATTGTTATTTTGAAACCTGGCGAGATAGTCTTCGGTGGTTTTTATAGAAGACTCGACATTTTTTTAATCATAATATCGTTTCAGTTCGCTATATGGCTTGCCACCACATTGCACACATAACCGTTTTTCTCCTCTGACTCCAACACGGCACCGCAAACACGGTTTTGGTCCTACACTTTGCATATGATAACCACACAATTCTTTTACGCATGCGCGGTTACACGGTGTTGTAAATCCAATCATGAGCCAATTACATTTATTGTTTGCTTGAATCATTATATATATAATGACAGTTTAATTAAACACAAATTTTGCCTTAATTATAATATGGAGGAATTCACAAGATTATCTGCAATTAAGCCTTCCAGTGCTAGACCTGATCTTGACAAACTGTCGAGACTTAAATTTAGTTTTTCGATGCAAGATTTGGCGCTGATGAACAGGGATATAATTAATCGTATCAACGAAGCCAAGAAGGAATTTCACAACGATGGTGCAATTCATGCGTGGTCAACATTTAACATTAAAAATGTTGTCAATGCTACAATGAATGATTTGCGAGCAAGAAACATCATCAACTACCTCGATGATATGCAATATTTTATTCAGATAAAATTTATTGTGCAGACAGACGACGACGTTTGGATTATCCGTGACAAACGTGATCCTGTCCGCGTGACCGTTGGAAGTAGCATCGTCACGTTGAATAAAAATTCCAAATCAGGTACGTTAACTCGCATTGACAAACCATATTACGAACGAGATTATCCTGTGACTGCAGTTGTTTATGCGTTATATCCGCTGAATAATAAACCTAGCGTTGATGATCTTGCGCCGATGAAACTATCAAGGATAAATTGTGTAGCTGAGCGAGTTATAGAACACTTCACAAACGCGATACGTGGAAACGGTTTAACGGATTTGCGACGCGAAAAAATAAACACATGGGCAGAGCGAGTTAAAGATACCGGAGCGTCTATCAAAGACGCTGCTGAGCTGGGAAAGAAATTAAAATTCCCAATAACAGTGAAGACGTTAACGGGAGAGATTTTATACAAATCGAAATATGAATCAAGGGGAGCTCCGATAACAATCATTGATCATAACGCGCATGCATGGATGTCAGCGGTGATAATATTTCCACGAGACAGAAAAATTAGATTTTACAACGGCTTTATATTTGATTCAATTAAAAATATTAGTAAGAGTGACCCTGTATCTGTTTGGTTGTTTCGATGTTCCGATGATGGAAATTACGATCAGTTTGTAAGGCCTTGCGGAGAAATTTATCGTGCAGAATCACTCCACGACGAAATGAAAAATCTTGCGTTGAAATACACGAATGATAATGATGTTATCGAACAATTATTGAATAACTGGTTTACCGTTCCATAAATTGCTGATGACTTTGCTCAGGAGAAAAATTCATAGAAACCTACAAGATCGGAATTTCTCGTTGATATACAGCTAAGCTGCGTCGAATACGGACACGGCGGATTATGGAATACTAAATACAATTATAGCGCCGTTATCTCAGTTGATATGGCAGCGTGTTATCCTGGAAGTTTTCTTTGATACAGACAGTGTTCTGGATACTTTAAAAGATTTGGTCATCCAACACACGAAATGACAACAGTTGCGATAAATGGACCCCTGCCAGATTTTGATCTGACTGGATTTGCTTGAATAGAGTCATTCGAGTTTGCAGAAGATCTCCATCCAATTGTTTATGTGTGGTTTGGAAGACATTTCTCAGAAAAACACTGGGCTCCTATTGTGTTGTTACGATATATGATTGATGTCAAAATATTAATATCGTTACGTGTAAGTGAAGCGATAATATCGTATCGTCCGCAGAAGCAAGTTTGGTTGCCACAACCAGACGAGTTTGATGTAGCCAAAGATATCAAGGAAAAATTTCCTAATCGACGGCGATGAAGTTGTTAAACTCGTCAGTGTCGTATCCGGATACCGCAACAAAAGTAACGAAAAAGTTCCAAAAGATCTCGGCAGAAAAAT
Source organism: Megalonaias nervosa (assembly GCA_016617855.1). NCBI lineage: Eukaryota > Metazoa > Mollusca > Bivalvia > Unionida > Unionidae > Megalonaias > Megalonaias nervosa. The sequence continues at coordinate 26,356 of JAECUM010006045.1, forward strand.
AATAGGTAAGTTTACTCAGGGTGGTGCTTATGAGCATAAACGAACGTGTACGAGGTTGATCATGGACAATGCAGAACTCGATTTTATAATTGCTGATACAACGAAGAGAAATATGTTTATAAACTGAAATGATGTTTATTTGTCTGAGCGAACTAAATTAGGTACAGTTGTGAGCTTTACTGATGGTGAGTCACTGCAGTTTACTCATTTAAGATCTTCGATGCTCGCGTATGTTTCAATAAACTTATTATCGATGATAAACAAATTTCCGTTGCCCGCAGTTAGAGTTGCCACGGATTCATTTTATATAAATAAAAAATATTCAGATTTGCTAGATAAACTACTTGGCACTGGTGAATGGGGATCATGGAGAATAAAACGCGAAAACATATTTAGTTATTCTGAATCTGCCGACGTTGAAATTGTGGAAAAATACTACAAGAATAACAATCAAATACCAGCATCGACAGCGCCATCTGTATATGATCCTGTAGCCAGGCATAAAACCGTTTATCTTAATGGCTGTGGTGGTTCTGGTAAAACAACACGTGTGATTGAATTATTCAAGTACACAGATATGGTTGTGCTGACGCCCACACACAGACTCGCCAGAGAAATGCCCGAACGGCGAGTGAAATCTCAAACGTACCATAGTTTCTTTAGATGGTGCGGAGACGCGTGGACGTCATCGCGGATGGGTGAGAAATATATTCCCAAGATTATTATCTGGGATGCAATTTGTACAGTGTCACTGGAAGTATTAAAAAGGTTTCTTGATTGGTTATTGACGAAAAATACTGCTGTGATAATGTGTGGCGATCATGGTCAACCACCACCCTTTGTTGGACAGTCTCCACACAAATGGTTAAAAACGTTTGTGGATTATTATGTAAAAATAACTGATGATCATAGAGCTATTGATGAGCCTTTGTGAGAATTTAAAAAGTTAATCAGACTGCAGCCAGATAGAATACAATGTGAAATAATGCGTGAAGTAATTCCAGAAACTACGATGAATGATTTTTGGAATTTATGGAGACCAGTTGATTTGATAGTTGCAAGTAGAAAGATAGTCAGAGATACACTGCAAGAGAAATTATTCCTGCGGCACAAGGAAAGATTTTCAAATCTACCTGTACCATTATGTTATCGACCAGCAGATACTCGACTGCAGAATATCGAAGTTGAAATTCCAGGAACTAATGAGAAACAAAAACTTGTACTTAATGATATTGTCGCAGTTCCTGTTAGTGCTGTCACTGGCGCGTTAACGATGGATAAATCTCCATGGACGTTAGGATAAGCTATAACGATTCATTCATCACAGGGTTTAACTATTTCTGATACAAACGTTTGGATTATTGATAATCGGATCGAATGGTCAAATTTAGTTTATCTCGCAGTGTCTCGAGTCAGAAGAATATCTCAACTTGGCCGGGTTATTATGGATTGAGTAATAATCAAAGAAATCACTGATGATGTATGCGATGAAGTTGTCAAGAAAAAAATATATGGGTATCGACAATCTGACAAAAAAAAAAGTAACCGCGATTTTGATCTCGACGTTGAATTTATCATGACACTGAAACAACGACGGAATAATCACTGTACAAGTTGTAACTGTAATATGTTGTGGCAGTATTCGAATAATAATCCAAGACAGTTTACCGTGGATAGAATTAATAATAGTCTTGGTCACACACGCAAAAATGTGATGCTGACCTGTCTTGAATGTAATCGACGTCGGGGCGCTGGACGCCCTGGTGCCAGTTTACATAAGTGAATGCGGTGGTAATTGTGTGTCTTCAGGAATTACTTGTAATTGTTCACGCACAAATCCACGTTGAGGAGCAGTTGAATCCAGTCTGTAGGTTGCAGGTCTACCTGTGGATCTAACCACGCTAGAAATTTTATGTGTGGTCACACTCCAGATAGGATCAGTTGCTCTTTTTCTACCTCCTTCGAGTTCACCGGGCTCATACAAATATCTGACAGTCACATTACCTAACACTGGCTGTTTTGAAAAGTCACGTCGTTGTACAGGTATATGTTTCTTTGTAATCGCGACGGTGGGTTTTATAGAAGTTGCAGAAGTAATTTCATTATTTAACGCTTCTATCACACTTGGCAATCTTGCAACCCATTCGCAAGATCTCGTTTCTGTCTTAATTATTTCCTTCGCTTACTGGTATCCAAATAACCGCTCAACAAGTTTTCGATTAAATCGTTCAACAATTGCCTCATCACGATGAATTGCGGTATGTCCTCGTCTGATTTTGACATTATGTTGCTTCATCAACGATGATATTGCACCAAGAAATTCTTTGCCAGGATCAACCTGTAATAGTTGTGGTCATCGCAAGGGTCCTCGTTGATAAATTCGTTCAAACGCAGAGGTAACTTCAGTTGCTGTTTTAGTTGATAGTGGTTCTGCTTCTTTATACCTACTTGCAACGTCAATGACAGTTAACGCGTATTTGTACGTCTACCAATTTTAATAGTATCGTGCGGTAAAAACAAAATATCTGCTTGATGAACTTCATTGGGAACGCTGACATCAAAATGCGCGTGTTGAATATTTTTAGGCGGACGTAGATAGATTTGCCACATTGCCTGTCGTGTTAACCACGCTGCAGCAACAAGACGTGAGACTTTTGCTGCTTCAGCAAGTTTACTAATCGCTGCTTTACCTCTGGACTATAATAAACAGATTCCATTATTATGATAATAATCAATCAATTAATTACCAGCCCCTAGCATTAGTTTACCATTCATGGCAGATTTTACTAGGAAGCTAGCAAGTTTTTCTCTGCGAGATTTATTCTTTATAGAATTTAACGCATGAATCAATTTCACATCTGCGAGGTGCCGTTGTTGTAAATCTTTACTTTTATACGCAACATCATGAACATGACACGCTTGATCAATTGCGTTTATTGGATACTCTCCAGGTTTTGGTTGGTCTTGGTTATCGAGTCGATATCGAGACGAGTTCCACGACCACAGTAATTATAGCCAGCAGATCTTTTTCACCAGGGTATTTAGCCCATGGAGTTCCTATTAATTTATATAGCGCCTTAGCAATATCACCGCCGGTTTTTGTTTTCAACGAAATGATCAAAAAATTTTTTGTGCCACATCGCTCACATTTACCTGTAAGAGCACGTTTTTTTATTTTTAGTTGTCACTGTAGTTAATCCACTAGTTGGCGTGGGTGCTCTACATCGAACACAATATAGATCCATGATATAAATTCTTATTATGGATATAATTGACTTTTCTGCAACACGAACACGTGAGCCAGTAAAGCATCATCCAGCGTTACCATATTCTATAAGGATGATAATAACTGGACCATCTAGAAGTGGTAAAACACAATTGTTGCTTAATCTGATAATGAGATGGATGAAATGGGATAAGTTGCATTTGGTGGCGCCATCCGTAGATGATCAACGATGCTATGAAGTACTTAAGGATTTTAATGAAAACACAGCGTCGTTGTATGAAGACGACAATGGTGTTGTTGATTTTATCACCGATATTGATGAAGCTCCATGTGTGGATGATCTCGATGGACGTATTAATAATCTCGTAGTATACGATGATGTCATGCTGGACAAACAAACAAACCCATCCAGAATATTTTCCAGAGGCAGACATAAAAACACGGATGTGATTAATGTTACCCAGCGATATGTACATATTCCAAAAGTAATCAGAGATAATTGTAATGTTTTAGTTGTGTTTAACGGAGTTGATTCACATACGTTACGAAACATTCATCAAACTTGGTGTTCAGGAGACATGGATATGATTAAATTTAAAAACTTCTTTGCACATGCTACCACGTTTGGATTTATCACAATAAATTTACATGATCCTAGATCAAGGTATCGTGTAGGTATTGATAAAATTTTTGGTTGACACTACAGCAGCAGAGAGGGTGCGACCAAAAGTAGGTTTGCCTAAAAAGTAAACACGTTCTCTAATTGACGACAAAAAAATAACCTTTTGATCATGTTTAGAGTATAGTTGACTACTGAGACCATAGTTTTGTTTTAATAATTAACAATCCAAGCAAGTGGTCTGTTCACCCTCTCTGCTGCTTCATACAATACTAGATTCAAATGTCGAATTCCATCAAGGATGATTTCTTTTGTATCATCGCTGTAACGTTGTGTTATGCTGGTGCAATAATGTTTAACAGGATCAGAAAAATGATTAAACTCGGTATTTATAAATTTATTTATATCAGTGATGAATTGATCACGAAGATCATCATCCCACACTGCAAATTGTTCTGAAAAAATGCTTACATGTCAGGAATACTTTCATCGCCATCGACAAAAAATTCCTTAACTGTCCACGGGTACATTTTTCTGTAAGGTGGAAGTTTTATAAATCTTTTTTCGATTGTGAGAAATTCATCCTTGGTCGGTTTCTGGCGGCCCAGCATAACCGGCGCAACATCAGGCCAACCTAGAACAGTTCTGATTGATAATTGATAAATATCTGCAGCATAATCTGCCGTAGAAATTTCTGTTGCCGCTGATAACATTGGCTCGTGAACAGTGATAGCTATCTTGGATTCTTTTCCAGTGATAGATTCAATTCTGCGCTGGAATTCCTCATTGATCTGTTCTATTTGATAACTACCCGTAGGTATACTTACAACTTGCTAATCTGAAGTTCCATCGGGATTATTTTTATTTGCAAATACTAATGAGTTATTTGGTTGTAACCCACCAAATCATTTTCATCTGATTTTGGCTAACTGTGATAAACTCGTAATTGTGCTAGCGCTATGTCTTTGGCTGGAATCGCAGTTGGAAAAACCATGTTGAACTCAGGATTAGTTGAACTTGCTGATATCATTGTGGTTTTTGGCGGTGCTGTATTAATGACGATCTGTTGTAGTAGTTCGTTTGACATTATTAATAAATCATGATTTTAAATCAGATTCTCCATCTACTAATGCCTCGTTGTAAATCTTAATTATTTCTGTGAACTCGTTATTTGATATTATACCGACGTTGAGATACGACGAAATCAACGATGATAGTTTAGAGTATGCTAACGTCGCCGCGTGCAGTTTTATTGTGTACTCCTGTAATTTTGCATTTGTGCACGTCGATATTTTTTTGCGATGATATTAAGAATACCAGTAATTGTTGTTGCAGCTGAAATAAATTGTTGCAACTGCTGGCGACGTCATCGTTACCGCGGACAGTAATACACCAGTTCCAGCGATGATCGTAGACGCTGAATACACAACTACGTCGATGACAACTTCGCACCCTCGATATTTCTTTTATTTGTAGCATGTACTCGTCGATGATATTTTTCAGTTTAGTTTGATACTCACATACTTGATTGTATCGGTGTTGTTAGCGTCGATCATTATACTATATTAAGTAATCAATTGAGGTGTTTCAGCGATAGATTCCAGACACCACCAGTAAGACGCTGCGGTTAGTTTTTTATCAGATGGTTCCAGTATAAATGTTTCTTCGGCATCTTTATTTAACACAATAGACACAGTTCCAGAAAAAATAATGGTTGAATGACGCTATGGAAATGTGGTAAATATCCTAAATTTTGCAGAGCTGAACATGGACAGCCTGTACACACCAGTGACTTCCTCGATGTGTTTGATAGTGGTACTTTGCTGTGACTATGTTGATGATCCCGATGATACTGTGTATACGATATTGTTAATCTGCTTGTGAGAAATTTTAATCAGATTAATTTTTTCAACAAAGTTAGGAATGCCACTGATTACATCGTTGAGTCTCGAGTTAAGTTCGGCGAGTTTTATGTCAACGTTTGCTGGACTTCCAAAAAATTCACTAATGGTTCTATTTACGTTTCTACGAAAATTCAGAAACATCTGTACGTGATTAGAAAAGTCAGTTCTAAATGCGGTCATTCCATCGTTGATCGTCGACAACGAAGTTGTCATCGGGATGTTATTATCGTCGACGTATTTTTTTTTGTTGCAGCGTCAAAATCACCAGTAGGTTCTCCCATGTTGGTAATTTTATTGTTGTTCAGGTCGAGGTTGCCAGTCATTGTATCACCTGTTTTTCTTACTCGTTCACCCATACTATCTCGGATCGATGATGGAGTAACAACACTAGAAACAAGTTTGCCATGTCGGTCATATAAAGGTATAATACCTTCTCGCGTTCCTTGAGCACGAATAATAATATCGCTGATTGAAATATTACTCGTCATTAATTTTCCTTCACGGTTCTGAAATACTACGAGTTCGTTTGGATCAATATTTGCAAGATTTAAGAGGTCAGATAATTCATCATTTATCTGTTTCGTTACTTGCTTGAGTAAATCTTCACCTGGTGTTTGTTGGGTTTTAGTTTTAGCTGATCTTCCGTAAATATCTACCATTATACTTACTAATGCCTGTTTAAAACGGTGTACTCGCGCACAACTTTATGAGGTGGCACTGATGATTTTGAAATCGCGTCAAGCACAGCAATGGTTTCAGGGCCACATATTGGTAGGTCGGTTATTTTTTGTGTTGGTAACGTTGAATACCAGATTGGAATTTTCATGTTGCTCACATATTTTAAAAATTCCTTCGGTGGTGCTAACCCGTACGAATCGAAATAAACAGTTCCACGTGGATCAATCGCGTATGCAACCCAATGAGTACCTGAACCGTTGCGTCCATCGAGATTAATAATACCAGTTTCAACGCTGTTTGGATTTGATGGTAACTGATCACGCATAAAAACACCTCTGAAGTTTTGATGTTCAATCGCGCAGCAGCATCAAGTGAATCAAAATTGGACATAGGAAGAATCAACGTGTTCCTGGAATCCTTAAACCCTTTCCGTACCACGGTGGAGTTCCTGGTAGTCTTAAACCCTTTCCCTTTTCTTTAGATCTTTTTATTCCGTGACCCGTTGCTTTCTTTAGTGCCATTCCAGCAGCAGTTCCAACAGCACCTAACGCAGCAGCTTTCTCAACTGCAGCGGCGATAATCGCAGGTAACGCAGCAAGAAGTGGAAGTATACCACCGGTCTTAGCAATGTCGCTAATGGCAGCCGCAGACAAATCAAATCGTACGCCAGTTTTTGATTGTTTAGCTGTATTGAAATGTTTAGGTTGACGTTCTGTCAACGATAACTTATTTGGGCCATCTATGATTTGTTCTTTTTTAGTAATATTTTTATTCCAGAATTCTTTTTTGATGCTGATTTTAGTTTTTAATCTGACCAGGAGTCAGAGTAACACTAACATGATGACATGACATTATAATTATCATGAGCGATCTAATTACATGTTTTCAACTGGGACGTTAATGACTCTCATTGGTCCACCAACACCTTCAAGTTGCATTGTTTTATCGCCGAGTATAAAGCGATTGCTCTGTAATTAGCAATTACTCTTCTTGCCACACGAGCTCGAAGGTGTGTATCAACGACAGATTGTCTGAATAAATCCAAGTGTTCCAGTGAGAAATAATAGACTGGATACAGCATTGTAAAATCTGGCTGTGATATTTGTAAACCAATATCAACATTTTGATCACACCCCATAAATGTCATCAAACGATGATACGCGCGTGCAACATGATTATTTTCAAAACTCAATAATATATCCTCAGCTGGTTCTTGATGTCCATTTATCCTCATTGAAACTTCAATAACTCCAAGCGGGTCAAATATCATTGTTGTACGCAATTGTGAGTTTACTCGTGCATTATCTTGAAGCGCAATAAATATATGTTGCGGTGCAGAGACACCTTGTTGTGATGCTATTTGCCATGTGAATAAACCATCAATATTGCTTTGAATAACATCTGTGGTCATACTCAACCATGATAATGTCGATTTACCGCCTTGTTCCATGAAAGAGAGTAGCCGTTGTTCTTCAGCGATCGATGGTGTCATTACTGGCATCCACAAAGAAAGTTTTGTCAGCGCTACTTTACCTGCATCACCGACAGGGTGCCAGATTGCATCATCGTCTGTGGCTTTTCGTACGAGTACAACTGTATCCTTGGCTTCAAAAATAACCTTTCTGACACTTCTGCAAAATCCAAAGATATGTGATAGTGGAATTGCACACGAAAATATTCTTCCGCCTTTCAGCATTGATCGACGTGCTGCGAATCCTAAGTTGAATTCTGGATTAGCGCCATGAACCACTGGCCACACATCAGCGTCAGCGTTGTCGGCAAAATTTCTTGGCCGTCTAACATTATACTGCCTGTTGTCAGGGTGGTCAGAAGTGTCCTTGGTAAACATCATTGATGGACCAGCTGATCTTGAATAATCATCGGAATATCTTGCTAGACCTAATATCGTCGTGGCAACGTCGACGTCGTTCTGGCATGTTTCAATGTTTCTTCCGTCAACCATATATGTAGCACTGTTGAATAACGCCATAACAAAACCAACTCTAACATCAGCTCCATATTCGGTATTATATGTTTTTAAAATTTCACCTTCTACTTTAATAAATGCTTCAGCGGGTAAGAAATATCTGTTTGTATCCTGAACTTGCAGCTCAATTCGCCCACGCTGATTTGGTTCTCGTGTGTCATAAGAATAATACTGATAATCACGCACAGATTCATCCTTGAGTACTGGTGCGTCCATGTCAAATGCGGGATCAGGTACGCGTTTGAACATTTTTATTATATTTGTTATCGTCTAACACGAAGACCACTTCCTGCTATCAGACTAGAGGTTATATTTTTTTCTTTTTCTGACATGGGTACACCATCTAACTCTGTTAGTTTTTGATTTGCAGCTTGATTTATTATTTTACTAACATTTGCAGGCATCACTTCAGTGCTGGGTAATTTTACTGGCTGAGGTTTTCGTCGTACGAATCGTGCTAGTCTATCCCGGATTGCCAAGAATGCTTTACCGGCAACGTCACCAACAGCACCAATACCTTTTTCACGAACAACGCAAATGGCTTTCATACCCAGTTGCTTTAAATCGGTATTGCTTTTGGGGCTAATCTTCATAAGAGGCCCTGAAAAACATCACCAAGTCCATCTCCGTAGTACGCGCTGTATGTAGGTAATCGCGAATTTATCACCCTGACCATGGTCGGTCCACGTTGAGCATTATGTATGATCATCTTAATTTCTTGTCACTCATCTAATTGCAACGCTTAATCACTGCGGTAATCATCAACGATTTCGTCGATGAGAGTCCGGTAAACATTAATATCCATGATACCACCTGTAAATAATCGTTGACAAATCGATGTTATCTCATTGATGATTTCTGGAGAATTATTACCAGCTCGTTTTTCACCGATTAAAATTTCTAGTCTGTCCACGTCGGCGAGGATATTTTCGGGACATGGAGTAATAAGGCCACTTCCTCGAGTAGCAATACCACTTCAAGTGGCACCGGGGTCAGGTGATGGTTGTCTCCTTTGTCGAGATCTCTGCTTTCTTGGGGATATAACTGGCGTTCCAAAATTTTTTCTTCATAATTTTTATCAACAAAATCATCACATTCTTTTTTATATTTTTTTACTGATTTGTGGAATATCCTTGTACTCACGAAATACCCTAGCAACCCACTCTTTTTTTGGAGTGTTATGAAACTCGGGTTTTAGAAACTGATGCCATAGCTGATATCCCGCCGCAGCAACCTTAACAAGATCAGTCATAACTTCTATATAGCCTTGTTGAGTAAAATACCGAGTTTTTAATTCTGGTTTAGACAGGTCCTCGACGATATTTTTAACATCTTGAATTTCAGCACGTGTTTTGTCGACAGATTCCATAGCTTCTTTAATTTGATTTGGTAATGCTCCGATAACCTGCTGTGTTGCAGTTGTAGCCTCAGCGGTTTTCTCCAGCGTAGGAAGAAGACCAACGGTAGTCTTCGTAACCGGTTTAAATAATTGTTCTGCACCCTCTGCAAATTCCACCTGAGACTCCTGACGTGCTTGTAGTTGTTGCTTGACAGAATCACGAACGGGAAGATATTTCTTAATTGTCTCTAGTCGCTCTCGAGCTAGTCTAGCTGAGTGTGGTTCCATTATTGATATAATACTGATTTAATTTACAGCAGCAGAGAGGCTGGCGACCTCGAAGTGGACGACGAGTAAACGAACACGCATAAAATTTGAAAATAAAACGTCAGCGATAAAGTAATAAAATGAGCTAACCAAATTAGAGGAATCTCGGTCGGTTAGAAGTTTCGTTTAGCGTTATTGACGATTGTATTTTTTTACCCTCCGTAGGAAGGTTTTATTCGGTCCAAAAAATTGGTCTGTCCAGCCTCTCTGCTGCATCTCCTGTTCTTTTTTAATTTTCCGCAGAATTGGTGATGGTTCTTTAATATTGACAATCTTCCCTCCTATTAACATATTCCAATGGGGGTATTATCGGTAAGTTCCCATTTGGTCTTAAAATGTAGGCCCTGTCTCCCTTTCAGTTTAGCGCTTTAGCTTGTTTAATGAAATCTGGGATGCTTACTCCCAAAGCAACCCAAACCGTTGTCATTGATGGTCTCCTTTCTACAGGTATATCTTCTTGTCAATTTCCTGTGTTCCTTTTTTGTAACAACATTCTAGAAATGCTCCCTCTTCTGTCTCAAGTCTCTTTGTGTCGAAGTATTTCTCTAATTCCGAGAGTTCTCTGATGTGTACCATTCCTGATTTTCTCTTGCAGCACGTGAGTATAGACCTTTCTGTTTTTGTTTCAATGGCCGCGGCCATATTAGTATCGCGTGACCGTCCGCCATTAAGGTACTGATTCACCTCGGTGGTTTGCCTAAGGGACGATTATTTCCTCCGTGTTGATTCTGAATACCGGTGATTATCTCAAGCAGTCAAGTCAACAGAAAAGCTTATGTGTGTAGATAAGTGATGTTTTGTAATAAAATGGATAAAAGTAATTCCAAATTATAAACGATTAGCATGATCAGAAAGTTGATAAAATATAATCCCTGGGCAATGCCGATTAAGTCTTCTTCCCGGTTTTTCCCATTTTAGTGGACCAGATCAAGTCCGGTTCTTAAATTTCAGACATGATCAATTGCTTTAAGAAACAATCGAATCACTGAACGATCACAAGAGCTGCTTCTTGGATAAAAAAGATTAAATAAAACAAAATGATGAAACGTTATATCTGCGAATGCAAAATGCCGAATAATTTTGACACATGCTCCAGATATTACAATCATCAGTCATTTATGGTCTTTCAGATGAAGCGCGCATAACTCCTTAAACCTGCGAATGATGCAGTTTTAGCTGACCTGACAAGAGAACACTTTAAAGTACTTTAAAATGCCCCCACCCCACATCACCCACTCCCTTGAATTATTGCCCTACTAACATCTTGGTGCCATTAGTGGGAGACACGAGATAGTGATCTAGATACTCGACTGTAGGACTGAAGGTCAAAGGACAAAAAGTCACAGTTCTGATTTTTAGGTGTAGGATAAAAAGTCAGAGATTAAATTGTCACAGTTAATTTTATTGGAGTTATGAGAAAGAGAAGGTCAACAAGCCACAATATGACTTATGTAATTTTTTTAAAGTCTTCTTACTGCACAAACTAGGACCAGGATTTATTGGTCCTGTTAAATCTAGTACTCGTACAATAATACCCTTTTACCTGCTAAATTCTTGTCCAAAACCACCCCTTCCTGCGTACAATATAATCTGATAACGAGAGACAAGATATTTGCTTCTGTCATGCATATCATGTAACCTTGTTTACTCAGTAATTAAAGAAACAAACCATGCTACCAATTGAAACATTCTTATCAGCATCACCCCTTCCGGTAAAATACACGTTCTCTAAGAAGCAAACCAAAACTATCAATTGCTAAATTATTGTCAAAACCACTGCATTGTGTCATACTTGATTATTTAATTGTTATTTCAGTGTGTAATATTTGTATCAATTAGAATATTGAGCTCGTTATCAGTACGTCTGTGTAATTATGATCAATGAGGAAAAAGTGAATGGAAGAAAGAATGTAGCAGATAAAAGTAAATTTGTTATAGTGCAGATATTACATGTAGATAAATCCAGTAAACACATGTAAAACAATGTTATATTTATTGATTTATCAATCACAGTTTATGTTATTTGTTTTGAGATATCTATCACACCATAAACATTTATATTAATTTATTCCTTTTAGATGCACACGGCAAAACGTGAAACTCTTTATGGTACTAAGTTATTACAATTACAGAGTTTCAAGAGAGATGGTCTTTCCATAGAGGACAAAGAGTAATTCATAAAATTGATCAATTTGTGCATTACGAATCTGCTTTTTAATGATACTCAGATCGCATTGGTTGTGTTAGTTACATGAGATGAATTATTAAGTTCTTTGAAATAAGTGTCTAAGCAGTGGCGTCACTAGGGTTGGTGTCACCCAGTGCGGTAACTCACGGTGTCACCCCCATGGACCTCCTTCCTGCACAAAAATTCAAAAAATTTTTAGACAGTCACGTGCGGTAACTCATGATGTCACCCCTTTGGACCCCCTTCCTGCACAAAAATTCAAAAATTTTATAGACAGTCATTTTGGTGTCACCTCCTCTGATGGTGTCACCCGGTGCGGTCCGCATCCCCCACACCTCCCTTGTGACGCCAGATCTGTTATCACAACTAGTCAAAAGTACAAAGTTTGCATGCTCGGTAACCAGGCTTCTATGGAGGGTATAACCATCATAATTATATGCGTGTATTTTGTAATCTTCCTTGATGCATTATTGTAAATGACCTCTTGCAAGTGCTACTTTCATAATTCTATCCATGCATATTGTATTCTTCATTGATGCAAATTGTACATGGCAGTTTGCAAGTGCTACTTTCCTTCTGCGTTATTGTCAATGGCTGCTTGCAAGTGCTACGTTCAAAATTCTAGTCATGAATTTTCTATTCTTCAGTGATGCAAGCTGTAAATGTAGTCTTTTTAAAAATTTTTTTTTTTTTTTACATGTATCATATACAGGAAAGGTCTATAGTTCACTTTTTTTCCTTGTTCTGGTAGATTTGTAATTGTTCTATTTTTATATGTAATTTTATCCTTCGTTAATCACTGCATTTGCACAAAATTAGAACAAACTTGTAATTTGTTATTCCAGTTCTGTGTTAGAATCCTGTGGACTTTCTTTTCTTGGGGGGGGGGCACCAGACAGATGCTCCCCCCCAATTTTTACCCCAAAACTATAAGTGTTTTCATGTGTTAATGCATCCCCCTAAGGTGTGTTGTGCTGCATTTTTTTTATTTCAAAAAGAATTTTGATAAAAATTTTTAGTTAAATACCAATTTTTGATGGGGTATTTGTTATCCCTAGTGCATTCTAAAGAGTTGTTCATCCGGTCATGGTTTCGATATCCAATTCGTAATCCCTTCCCTTGTGTATTAAATAGATCTTTGCTAAGGATCTCCTATGCCCTGTGTATGCATTGTGTGCATTTGCTATAGTTTTTGTGTGCTATAGATTTTTATGTAAGGACAGCATTATTCCAAATTTTCTCCCAGTTGTCTTATCACTGAATAGAATATATTTTTTTCTTTCCTTCCTCTTCTTCCCTTCCTCTTCTTCCCTTTTATATTGTTTTGGATGTCTTTACCTTTTCCCCCACGAGTTTGGTTTATATTTATTATTGTTCCTAACCCCTTTTGAACCCTATTAGCTAAAATCCTACTTAAAATTTTATAATCTATATTTAGGAGGGAGATGGGCCTCCAGTTGTTTTATTCTTCCCTTTCTCCCTTCCCTTTGTCAATTATAGCAATTATAGTAGTAAAGGAAAACCAGGTTTCTAGCTCAGAGACCCTTGACATTTTATTCAGCTCCGATGAAGATTTTTACATTTCTGACTAAATAAGTGGGTCTCTGAGCTAGAAACAATGGTATTTTTACCTATACGTAATTTCAGAATCACTCATCACGGAATTTCCGGAACATATATAACTCTGTTAGGTAAAAGATTGCGGAATTTCCAGAATGACTCATCACGTAATTTCCAGAACATTTATAACTTTGTTAGGTAAAAGATCGCAGAATTTCCAGAATGACTCATCGCGGAATTTCCAGAACATATATAACTCTGTTAGGTAAAAGATCGCAGAAATTCCAAAGATTACGTAATGGAAATTCCAAAGAACATTCTGGAAATGATGTAATAGAAATTTCAAAGAACATTCTGGAAAATTACATAATGGAAATTCCAAGAAATTACGTAACGGAAATTCCAAAGATTACGTAATGGAAATTTCGCGTAGGCGCTATAAAGCTATAAAAGGCAGGCAAAATTTTTCTCCGTGTTCATTCTGCAAGTGGATCTGTACGTGAGCAGGTACGTCCTTTCTTATTTTTTAAAGAATTTCATCACCAATTATTAAAACATCAACAGTAGTTATCAGAAATAATTCACTATCGTGTTTATACAAATAAAATTTAATTTTTCCGCTTACATTCAAATAAATCTCTCATTGCTACCCTGTTGATAAAATATTTACAACCTTTTGCAAAAAAACCTTCGACCGGTTTAGGTCATTATTTATTTTGGTATTTTTTCTTGACTAATCGGATCATGAAGATTATCATACTTTAACGTGAGCTCATCTCTCAACTTTCAAGATAATCAAAATATTTGGTGTTATCTGATTTAATAAGTGAGAATTTCATTCTATCAAATTTACTAAAACATATACCTGAAATTTCAGCATTAAATTCAAATGATAATTGCTATCCATTAACCATTATTTTTTAATTTTAAAAGGTAATGATTTTTATAAAACAGAAAGTTTATTGTGTTTTGTATAGCTTTTTCTGAGATGTATCTGGGATAAACATTTTCATGCTCGTCAAGACCAAACACATTAACTGAAATATTATTTTGCTTTTCAGACTTTGGTATTCGATTTTCTGCAACTGGAAATTTAATGCCATTAAAATTTAATTTTGATACGTGACTAATATACTTGTCGACGCGATCAGCATTTTTTTCTGCTGAAAACATCGCAGAAAGAATAGCCCACTGGAAATATTTATCAGAGTTTTTTTTTTATATTTATGCAACATTTTTTGTTTTTAATCTTTTGAGGCAGGTTCATATACGAACTACCGCGAAGTACGTTATATCTCGCTGTGTGAAATAAAACTTCCTTTATCATTTCAAATTTCCAACCTGATCCTGATGCAGTAAATTCTTCGAATTTTTTATTTATTTCCTGATGTATTTCATCGGCAAATGTGGAAATATTTGTTCCAGCTAATATTTTTTTGTGATTTAGCTGTTAAATATGGTTCGGCAATCTCGTTGCTGAAATCTACATTATGTAACTTCGATAAAATAACATGATACTGTACTATTAGTTTGATACTTTTATGTACTGCAAGTTCTCGCGTTACAGTCGGATGCAGAAGATGAAACAAATTTGTAGAGTTAAAATTTGCTAAAATATTTTGATTATCAAATTTATAACTGTTATCAAATCCTGCAAGAGCGGTAGCTATTTTTGTAGGTTCTCCTATAAGGCTATTTTTGGCTATATCTCGCAATTTCAGCATTGTTATATAACATTTTATATATTTAATTGATATCGCTAGTTGAAAAATTAATTAGAGATGTAAATTGTTTAAGGTATAATGACACAAAATTTGAGTTACATAAGACTGACGGCAGAGGAACAGGAGCAATATCATGTTCATTCGATTTATAATAGTTATGCGGGGAACATGTTAAGTTCAGTGATACACGTCAAGTATGGAAAACCGTTTGGTAAATTAACACCAGCGGATTATAAAATTAGTGTAAAATCGGAAGGAGATACCGAGCGAGTTGAAATGTTTAGGAAAGATTTAATTTATACACTGTTTTGTGATGAAAGTCCAGAAGGACAACGAGTATATCATATTAATGGTGAAATTACTGATGATAATATTGAAAATTTGTCATTACAAGAAGAATTTCAACCTCATCCCGTATTTGATTTATACGAGAAAAATGATAGAGGAATTATACGAAGTATAAAAACAAAAAAAAAATATTAGATAATTTGCGAAAAGATGGATACCTTGGTGTAAGAGTTAGAGGAGTACAAACAGATTTTGTTGGTTATAAATCATATCGTTTTATTTACGAAACGTTTAACGGACCTATGCCTGATGGTTTAGTGATAGACCACGTCAACGGTATTGAAACAGATAATCGTCTAGAAAACCTCGATCTTGTCACTCAACAAGAAAATATCCGACGAGGAAACACAGGTAATTATAATAATTTTAGTAAAGTTAAACCGGTTATTTCCATAAATTTAAAAAACGGAGAAAAACTAAAATTTCCTTCTATATCAGCTGCAGCAAAAGAGTATAAAATTCATTCAGCTAGAGTGAAAGATGTAGCAGATTGTAAAAGAAATATGGCAACGTCAATGTCGACCTTTGACAGAATTATTTTTAGATACGACGATTAATTATATTTTCCAGCTCGTTTTTAGTTAAGCAATTATGAGCAAAAGCAATAACATCATCTTTGTTAAATTTTAGCGTCATTACTGCACTATCATCAAGTTTATTTTTTTCTGCCGCTGTTAGCAGAATTTTATTAGAATCACCTTGCATCACATTAACGCTGACAGAATAAGAACTATATCCCGACAAA
Source organism: Megalonaias nervosa (assembly GCA_016617855.1). Taxonomy (NCBI): domain Eukaryota; kingdom Metazoa; phylum Mollusca; class Bivalvia; order Unionida; family Unionidae; genus Megalonaias; species Megalonaias nervosa. Next base: position 43,001 of record JAECUM010006045.1, read on the forward strand.
CATTTTCACTTTGCTTCGGCTAATTCTCTGTAATTTAATATATTAACTTTTTGATGATATTTTATCTCGTTAGTCATCTTATAACAATAAATAAGATAAACATATATTATAATATGAACTTGATGAAACGACTTGCTGATATAATCGCGGACGATAATTTTACACCGCAATATAATCGCGGAGGAGATGTTATAGTCGCAGATAAACACTCTGTTGGTTATACAGAAGACGATATTCTATTTAACAACGACGACGAACAAGACGAAATTGTTGGCGTGGTTGATAAAAAAAATTACAGCAGACCGTCAACTGGACGATATGATGTCATGTATCATATCACAAAGAAAATCTCGAAATTTTATTTTTCATTAGATGAAAATCAGTCTTTTTGGCGGCTGATAAAACCCTTTTTAAATATTAAAATTCCAGGCCGACAGAAAAATATAAAATTCGACTTTATATTTGTCAAGTTATTTAACCAAATGATGATCTCTGACGACCGCAGACAATATCTAATATCGGCATGTAAACCAACAAAAAGTAAATCTGTCAAACGTAAGTACGAGGAAATTTATAACAATATTATTTCAATATAGATTTAGTTGGAACCCAGCTGTTAAATTTATCGCTGTAGCCGCGTCACTTGACAAGGCTTTTATTACCTTTTTTCCTAATAACTTTTTCAATAACAAATATATCTTGCTCAGTTTTCTGTAGTTCCTGCTCGTAAAAACTACCTGTTACTGGCTAACCCAATAAATCCTTTAGTGTATATATTACAGATATTGTCAGTGAAACTTTATCAACAACAAATACTTTTTCGCTCCAGTTTGGGGTAAATCCTTTTTCAAATGTTTATTTCGTCAGAGAAATTATAACTCGATCACCAACTTTAAATTTATGTCTGCGGTACATGTTTTCATTTGCAAGAATTGGATTTTTAATTGCTTCGCTTGGTGACATTTTTATTGATCTGTGCTTCGTGTTATGATAATTCTCAACAATCTGCTGTAGATCGTCGATGTATTTATTTGTATTTTTATCTGTCAAATGTTTATGTATCAGCTCGTTTAGTGTGCGATTAAATCGCTCGATGACGACACTTTTTCCTTCGTTTCCTGTAACATACTTTTTAATGTTATTTTGTTCCAGAAACTGCTCAAATTTTTTATTAAAAAACTCCGCTCCGTGATCGGTCCAAACCTTATTCGGCCTTCTTTCCGTACTAACGTTGACCTGTTTTAACGCATCAGTTATTGATGTTCCAGTTTTATCTGAAACAGGTACACTAAACGCATATTTACTAAAAACATCTATGACGTTAAAATGATATTTCTTTGAAGCGCCATCAGCGCCAACGTTAAACTTACCGAGGCCTGACACATCAATTAAATCTATCGCCCAGATATCGTCAACGGCATTCGCGACAACTTTACGTCGTAGAAATTTTTTTTAGGTTTATGTAGCTCTGATGCTAGATCATTTCCAAGACCTAACTTATATTTTGTTCCTATCATTGTTTGAACTAACCTTCTATCAAATCGTTCTCTCATATTTACAAGTTTCAAATCTTTAAGTTCGTCTAGCATTACCTTATCAGAGTCTGATTTTGAGCTCCCAGTACGTTCTATATCACGCTAACAAATATCATGACGAATTGCTATTCCATCAACTTGATTATAAGGCTCTTGTCCGGGCAGCGGATTATCGTCGTCGTCAAGTTGTTCGTCCAGTGGATTGTACGGCCCAGTATATTTATGGCCAGGCAATGTCCAACCTGTTTTTGGTTTTGGTAATTTTCCAATAAATTTATGGATGTCAATGCCGCTGCTAATTACCTCACGTCGATTGCATGATTGACAGTATGTAACAATTTTATCTTGTTATATACAAAGATCTTTATCACAATTACAATTACATTTCATTTTATTTTTTAATCGTCGACAAAAATATTTACCTTTGTCGATTAATCATCTACTAAGATAACCTTGTCAGGGCATATTCCAGCTCCAGTTGTCGATTTTAAAAACATACTTTTTTTTCTACCGCAAACAGCGCAAATGCTTTTTAACATCACCCTGTTGTTCTTTGTTTTTTTGTTGTCTCGTCGGTATTCGCTGTTTTAGTTTTACATTTGAGACAGTATGTTGACATATTCCTTGGTTTAGATAAAATTCATTGCAATCTCATCATTTGCGTGAGAAAGTTGCTTGTCAAATTGCAAAATAAACTTTAAAAAATTAAATTTAGGCTGGGACATCTGTCGGATAAACATAATACAATAATAACCACAAACTGATGTTCCAGCCGGCTGTAGTTGATTAGATGAGTAATTTATTTTTTAAAATTTTTTAAAAATATATTTTTTTTATAAGATCACTCGGAGGAAGTCTGAACGAATCAAAATAATTATTGCTATGGACTGCAACCCAGTGAGTGCCGGATCCATCATTGAAGTTTTATATATTTACAACACACGAACCACCTGCTGGTATATTATCTAATTCGTCTTTGGAATATACTCCACGAAATCCAACAATGTCATTCAATTTTTCAATTATATCGAAATTACTCAACAGCGGTGACTTCGGCAATGCCGTCAACGGCGTCTGGTGCCAGGTAGAGTCATTTCATGTCCTATCCTTAGCAGATTTGGAATTAGACTCCCTGCTAACCCCGGTAGCAGCGGAGTGAATGAAATAATTCCTCCTTGTTTTGGTTTCGACGAGCTGGCATTATATTATTTATTGTTATATAAAATTTGTTTGATTCCGTAGATACCGCTTTTTAGTTGCTCCAGATACTGCCCCTGACGCTGCTGCTAGTCCCAGTGTTCCTAACACAGGCAGAATCTTTGGTAAAATTACAGAAAGTGCTGGTCCAAAAAATCCGCCGTGTTTTGCCATAAATTTTACCTGCGCAACAGATAGTTTGAGAACAAAGGGTTTTCCCTGATCTAGCTTTTTGATTTGGTTTTGAGTTAACATTACTTTTACTGAGGTGGCGTCCGTCTTTGGGGATATCATTACAGAGACAGAATTACATTTAGCAACCGCCGCTGATAATTTTTTAATTTGACCGGGTGTTAGGTATATTTCTCTAGCTGTGTATTCCGTTTTCATTTTATACTTGTTTGTTAGATTAAACTTGGACAGTCATTCTACCTTTAACTGAGTCAATCGTCAAGAATCTATCGCTGGACACAAGCGCAAATACGTTTAGAGGAGTCGGTGGAGCTTCTCCAAGCGTCCAAGTTACTTCTATTTCCGCGGTTGAATTAATCATTCGATTTGAGTGTTTTGATACGTCAAAGAAAAAGATAGGATAAAGCGTACGAAATTCTTCAATGTTAATCTGTGATCAGCTGTCAGCGTCCTGATATTTTTGCATCGCTTCCATCAGGTACCTATACGCTCTCGTAACATTTTTATCAATACCGGCTGTAAAATTATATTCGATCGCTCGTTCTGGGTATTGTTTAGAGTTTATTCTAACAAATATTCTCCTAACGTCAGCGTTATCAAAAACAGAGTTATTTTGTTGTTGGTTACTAAGTTGTTCTGTTTTTTGAAAGACTACAAATAAATATCTTGATAATTGTTCGCTTGAAGTAGCTGTAATACGCCATGTGTAATCGATTGCATTAGGAACACTTGTTTGATATATTTTATGCTGAAGAAAATAAATCTTTTTTGTAAAAGCATCTAAAGTTGTGTTAAGTTCTGCTAACCTAGCTATTGATGGAACAGTTCGAGGCATCCACAGCGCTAATTTCTTAATTACAAATTTATAATTGGCTACACCAACCTTAATAAGACAATTATCTTCGCCTGCCCGTTCTAAAATTATAGTGTGTTTCAGCCCTCGAAATACGTTATGATAGTCGCGACAAAATCCAAATACTGTGCTTAACGGCCACATCATTTGTTATTTGTTGTGATCTTGTTGCAAGAGCTTTTCGCTTGATATATCCTTCGTTACATCTTCCGTTTCGTATGTTAATAAAAGAATTGTTGACCAAATCTAACATAACTTCTCCATTAGCAGCTGCACCTGGTGTTGTTATACTAAAGTTGTTGCACGCTGCTGTCAACGAATTTCTTGTGGCGTCTGCGTCTGCAGCTGCAGCTGTTGCGGCTATTCCAAGGATTCCAGCATTCGCTATAAGAAAATTTCTATCACAACATCTGCGGCAGCGTCAGCGCCATGTGTAAAAACACCGCCTAAAATAAACTCACTTCCAACAGCTTGCCCAAGTCCTGTATCCTTGAACCACATCATATTTTTGCAATTGATCTCGAATAATCATAGCTAAACGAAACAATATTTAATATTGTACTAGCAACCGGTAACCAACTATCAATATCCTCCACTGTTTGATTTGCTAGTTGATATCGTGCACTTTTAAACAAACTCCAGCCATTATTTACTAGCGCAATTTCTGCACCAGCTGAAATATTATTAATACCTTCTGCTGCTAGTATTCAGCAACGAACTTCTAGCATAGCCCTGTGAGACAGCAAAAACACATCTTCGTCTCTGGTGTTAAATTTTGTTTGACCAGCTTATCTAGTTCGAGTTCTCGTCGAGGTATTCAATATACTCGAATTCTGTTGCTGTATTGTCAGTATCATATTCCTCACCAAAATCAAGATAATTTTTAACTGACATTTTTTGTTTTATTTGCAGTTAATTCAAAATTGTCAACGGCAGTGTAGTTTGTTATCAACTCTCTTATCGTTTTGTTGAGATCAGTTACATTATATGCCCCCTGTGGTATTTTGACTGATACCCAAGCACCAGAATTAAATGTAAAGTCGTCATTGACATTTGTTTTTACATTTGCCATAAAATGCCATATCGTAGCAGAAATCAATCCGATTTCGTATTGTTTATCCGGATCTAGTATTATTGGCGGATCATAGTAGACAGAAAAGTTTGCGCTATTTTTTGTCGTTTGTGATAAGTCAAGTAATAGTGTTGTTGACATTTATATAAGATCGCCATGTAAAATTTCGTATTCGGATGATGTTAGTAGTTCACTCGATCTAAGATTATCTAATATATCAATAATTTCGTTGTCGATTTCAGTGTTTTCATTACCTGCTTCTTTTGATGATATTAATAAGATAAGTCGGTCAACCATTTCTGCGCTTGATGTAAAAACTTTAACACCTGTTCCAGCTTTTTCTTCTGGTAATCTTTTATCTCGTTCTCTTTTGTATTCATTAAATAGTGTTTTGAAAGTCCATTTAACATAATCTCCGGGTCTAGTTCGATACTATTTTGCTGTTTTAAACATTATTTCAGCAATAATTCCTTCTCTTATAAAGTCATATATTTTTAATAAATTCTTTTCATCTCTTATTTGTTTATTTGCTCATCAGAAGATAAACCAGATTCTATCATTTTTGTTAATTTTTCTGTTAAATTTTTATATTCTCCTTCTGGCCAATCTCGAATTTTGTCTAGTAATAAAACCTTCATATTCTTCATCTAATATTTTATCACGTGCATTTTTTCTATAAAATTTTATCTGATCTTCGATAGACATTATTCCTGCGATAGATTCAGTCATCATTTTTTGTTTCTCAGTTAATTCCTTAGTTTGCTCTGATAAATATTGTATCAACTCTCTTAACTCGGCTGGATTAACCGTCAATCTTGCAATAGCACGTTTTAGCTCAAGAGGGTTGTTTATTAATCTGTCAAATTCAGCCTGTCGTTAAACAGGATCAGCAATTGTACTCACAACTTCCTCTACAATTTTTTTAGTTTCCTCTTTTGATCTTTCTCCGAGTAAACCTAACAACCCTTTTTCTTTCATTTTTTTCTAGTTCTTCCGGAGATAATGCTGATATTTCTGATTGTTTGCCAAGTACTGCTTCGGTGACAGGTTTAAAAAGTTTGGTGGTTTCTTCTTCTGCAACACGTTGTCCCCGACGAGCTTCTTCCACCTTTTTCTTAAAAGCAACTTGAGATGCTGCAAGTTTTTTTTAGTAATTCATTTTTTTGATGATAATCCATTATTTATTTTTATACGCGATATAAAATTCGTCTAGAGAAATGTGTCAATACAACAACGAAACATTTTATCCGGATCACGCGCTAGTTTGTCAAACAAAAAGAAATTGTATTTATCTTTGGTTGCTAGATGATATAATTCAATAAATGTATCTTTTTTTTACGTCACCGCATTGCTCGTTTGCAATATTTCTCACATCAACATTATCTAGTCCAGGAAATAATATAAAACATCCCGTATTTAGCCTAATAAATCTATTAACGTTGTAAAATCTTTGCGCGAGATAAATCGAATTACATTTTTTTTGTTACGTGACAACGAAAAGTACGACTTAAGCTTATTCATTCTTCGTTGTTTAGCGGAATATAGTCAAATACAATTATTTTATGCTCGGACGAATCAAGTTCGTTGATTAATTCCTCTGGTTGTCTTATTAAAAATATATCATCGCCAGCGTCAAGCTCATCATGAAGTTTATCGTTGTATTCGCGCAATAACTCGTATTTCTCTTGTTGCGGATTAATTGTGTAAATATATACCTTATCGTAATTAAAGTTATCGTTGAGTAAGAGATTTAGCAAAAGATTTGTTTTACCAGAGCCTGTACGACCAACAATAAGATAATGACAATCTGGAAGTTCGTTATTGTGTTTATGTTTGATTTACCGTTCGGTGTCAAAATTTAATATCGATGACTTCGCCATTGTTGTTATACAATTTTATGTTATATCATTTACATAATATGACCTATTACACAAAGTTTGGAACAGCACTTACAGGATCTGTTTCCGCTGACGAACCAATAATAACTGATACATCATCGCTAGTATAAAAAACCGGCGACACAATGACAGGAAACCTGTTTATGTCAAATCAGCGAGTACTTGGTTTAGAAACAAATTATCCGCCAATAAATGTTGTTGATACACAAGCTGTTAGTTATGCACAACTAAAATCTGTTGACGGCAACAAACTATCACTGACAGGAGGAACTTTAAGCGGTAACTTGGATATGTCAGGAAAAAAAATTTAGAAACCGCATATCCGCCAAGAAACTTAAATTTAAACACAAACGGTAAGTTATTTACAGTTGAAGTATGTTGATGATAACAAGCTTGATAAAACTAGTGGAACTGTTACAGGTAATATTAACATGTGAAGTAAAAATTATTGGGTTGGAAACCGAGTATCCACCAGCAAATGTTGATAGCACACAAGCGGTGAGTTATACGCAACTAAAATCCGTTGACGATAAGAAACTTAACACGGCCGGCTATACAATGACAGATAACCTTGTAATGAGCAATAACTCAAAAATAACTGGATTACCGACAACCTCACCACCAGCTAATGAGACTGATGCTATTAGTTACGCTCAGTTAAGAGGAACACTTGTTCCGTATTTAAGACAATCCGGTGGATCAATGTCAGGCAATATAATATGAGAAACAACAAAATAACAACGTTATATGTTCCAGTTAACCCTAATAATCTAACAAATAAAGCGTACGTTGACAGTGTGTTTATTGGTGGTATAAAACGAACCAAAAACAATGTTGGGTATATTCCAACATTTTTTAATGCAACTGATAACCGAACTGGGTTTGAGGTAAGTGCAGCATCATATTATCCTGAAAATTATCCTTATCACGCTTTCTCTGATAGACAAGAATGGAGTACTAACGGAGAAGATGAAAACTTCTGCATTAAAATTAAATGTCCTATTGCAGTTGCTATTTGGCAATTTCATTTGCGAGGTCGATTAAACTCTAGTGTTGGTCGAATTTATAACTGGCGATTGGAAGGATCAAACGATGATATCGACTGGGTAATATTATACAGTACAACAGACATTTATATTTCAACAACACAATATTTTACGATTCCAACCGCAAATACTGTCAACAAGTACTTGTATTTCCGAGTTTATGTTATCGTTGCTGAACATCCATTTCCAGGATTGACAGCATTTCAAATATATACACTCGATGATCAGATTTAATCTAACGTTGTAAAATAAATCTCACAAATACTCACATTCATTGCGAGAGAATTTGATGATAATATTTTTAATCCCAAAATAGATGTTGGGGATGAATCACTATCAGCACGAGTGATAAATACTAGGAAAAAATTTTCAATTCCAATGATAAACTATCCATTGTCAGAAGAAGAAAAAATTTTATTCTCGTTATGCATATGCGAGGACCACAACTACTTAAAGCAATAAGAGACTTTGATATTATAAGCAGTTACTGTCATCCTGATGATTGTATAGAAGAAAATAAACAAATTGAAATCCTGCTAGAAAAAATATTGCTCGAGCTTAATCTTAAAAATCTAGATTTGATTATAAAGTCGAACTTAATAAAAAACGAGCTTATGGTGAAAAGGTAGACTTAAAAGAACGAGTAAACAATATCCATGATGACCTCGACAAACCAGCGGAATCTTAGATAATAGGAATAAAAAGGAACAAGAAGTTATACAATAGTTTTTCAAAACGAAATTTTTTTTTAACATCTCGGCATGTACAACCACGACAAGGAAACCCTAGTTAAAGTTGTTAGAATGACGCCGGATACGGAGTTAATTATAAAAGCATACGCAAACGCACTCCTACCAATGATGCGTAAAAAAGCCCCAGAATTTGATCCGATTATTGTTAACAAATCTCTAGCGATAATCAAAGATTTTGACAATGAAATTAGTGATCTCAGCGGTGATAAGCGAGAAAAGTTTTTTGAGGAAGTCAATCGAACAACATTTGGTGTAGGGATTGGTTCTTATTACGACATAGGTGAAGAACATGATGTTTCACTTCCATCACTCCAACGCTCTAGACAATTGTCATTGCGAAATTATTACAATGACGTCGAGAAAATGTTCACAAAACAATACGAAAAATTATGGCTTAGAGTAAATACTTTTACTCAAATTACCTTTCTTGGACGAAAATCACTCCAAAAATTAATGCTGATAAATTTCGTAGTCACATATGCAATTATCAGACAATATCTTTTCCTCAAAAAGTTTACTTTGAATCAAATAAGCTTGGTACTTCGGTTTATTGATGAAACAGAAAGATAATACGGTAATTTAGTAAATGAAACAGATTTTTATGAACGTGAAGTAGAAAACACGTTTGATTCCTACAGTTGGTTAAAGAAAAATGAGGTATTGACAGATGAACGATATAGAGATACTTCGTCAGATGTTTATGACAAGTATAGAGATTTTATAGCTGATGTTAACAGTAATAAGTTTCGTGAATTTCTTGATTCAATTGTTAATGCTACAGTTTTTGATATTGTATAAAAAAAACTGTAAGCAAATATTGTATAATGAAAAACAGATCATCGATTTCAATCATATTTCAGAAGAAATTCCAAAACAAGATGTTGACGCACTAATACAATATTACAGATATTATCATAAAAACCTTTGGTGTGTAAAACAATGTTACAAGTGTAAAACAATGTTACAAGTATTACAGCAGAATACTTAGAGGAACATCATATTTACCGCTGCTAATGACAAGCTCTGGTATAATTTCAAGTGGAGCATCATTAAATCCGTTTTTGTTAATAATATCAGGTGTTGGTGTTTCTCTTTCAACGGCTTGTAAAAAAAATTGAGCCTCGACTAGAGACTAAAAAAAATGCTTGTAAAACAGCTAGTATCACTTACAAAAAATTACTTGATCAGATACGATCTTATTTGCGAGGCGTAAAATATGATATGGACGATTTAATACGAGAGTTCCGTATTATTGACAGTATGTTAACAGATATTCTGCCAATGAGAGTTAGCAAGTACGAAAATAATTATCAAACAAAATATGATGATGATAGGGTATAAAATTTTGTCTAAACTTTAGAAATAAAATAATCACAAACAAATGTTTCACTTACCTGCTCACGTACAGATCCACTTGCAGAATGAACACGGAGAAAAATTTTGCCTGCCTTTTATAGCGTTATAACGCCTACGTGAAATTTCCATTACGTAATTTCTTGGAATTTTCATTACGTAATTTTCCAGAATGTTCTTTGAAATTTCCATTACGTAATCTTTGGAATTTCTGCGATCTTTTACCTAATAGAGTTATATATGTTCTGGAAATTTCGTGATGAGTCATTCTGGAAATTCCGCGAACTTTTACCTAACAAAGTTATATATGTTCTGGAAATTACGCGATGAGTCATTCTGTAAATTCCGCGATCTTTTACCTAACTGAGTTATATATGTTCTGGAAATTCCGTGATGAGTCATTCTGAAATTGCGTATAGGTGAGAATACCAGTGTTTTTAGCTCAGAGACCCACTTATTTAGTCAGAAATGTAAAAGTCATCATCGGAGCTGAATAAAATGTCAACATAGATGTGTTTTGAAGGGGGAAGGGGGTCTCTGAGATAGAAACCTGGCTTTCTTTTACTACTATTATTCCCTCTCGCATGGTTTTTGGCATGGTGCCTTTCTTTAGTAAAATATTATTATATAATATCTCAAGGATCGGCGATATCTCACCCTGGAATTTTTTTTATTAGAATTCTGCGGTGAGTCCATCTCCGCCTGGCGATTTCCCTTTCGCTAGTTGTGTGATAGTTAATTTTATTTCTTCTGTCGAGATGAAACCGTCACATATGTCTCTATGTTCTGTCGACATCACTTCGCACTGTATCTCGTCTAGATATATATTTATAATATTTACGTCAATTTGTTGAGAAGTATATAGTTCTTTATAGTAGTTTAAGATGTGCTCCATAATTTCTTTTTTTTTCAGTTAGTTTTTTATTTTTGTCCCTTATCTTATCTAATTTCTTTTCTCCTCCTTTTCTTATTACCTCCCGTTTATACAGGCCTTCTGCTTTTTTTTATATAATTGTGTATATTTTTCTGCTCTAATTTGTCTTCCCTTATTTTTATCTTCCTCTATTTCTCTAAGCCTTTTCTTTACTTACGTTAGTCTTTCTTCTGTATTATTCTTTCCTAATTGCATTTTTAAAGCAATTTTTCCATGTTTTGTAATTCGTTTATTCTTTTCGAGTAGCCAATCGCATTTTCTTTAATTTTATTTCTAAAATGATCCCATTCATTAATTATGTCTCTATTTTCTTTGCGAAATTCTATTAAATCTTTTTTTTTGTCATTTCCACAAATTCCTGTTCTTCCAGAATCCTATTGTTTAATTGCCTTTTCCCCATTTACTTCTATTTTTAATACATATGTCTAATTTTATCAAATTATGATCAGAGATTTTTAACTTTGATATTTCTGCGTTTTTCTCGTAATTGGTAACATAAAATCTATCTAGTCTACAAGCTTGTTTATCTTTATATTCAGATGGATATTCTTTTCTTAATAAATTTAACCTCCGATAAACGTCTACTAGTTGGTGTTTTAATATTAAATTTTCTATTTATTGTTTAAAAAGTTTATCGTTAGGTGTTAGTTCTGCCGTTCTATCAATGTTCTTCCCCACCCAATTAAAATCTCTTCCTATAATTAGATTATCCATAGAGTAATTATTTTGATATTTATGCAAGTTTTGTATGAACTGCTGTTTTTTTATTCCTATTTGCTGGGAGGTATACATTTATTAGGTGACTTTTTCCTATAATTATATGTATCATCCTACTTCTAAAAAAGGTTCCTTCTTCATTTCTTTCCCAAACTATATCCATCCTTTATTTTATTGTTATTGCCACCCCTCTCCTTTTATCGCCTTGCACATAGTTATTTGTTATCACTATTACATTAACTTAACTTTCTATCATGTTTTGGAGTTCCTTGGTGATATTATTATGGGTTTCTTGTATAAAAATAATGTCATATTCGGTTTCTTTTATCAGTTGGGTTACCCTTTCTTTATCAATTCCATTTGTATTCACTGAAGCTACTCGGAAGTTTAATTCTTCCATTTTCCTTATCTTGCCAGGTTGCCACATCTCTTTCTGGTTAATATTGTTATTTTTATGTTTATTTCTTATATTTAGTGTCTAAAGTTTCAATTTGGAGGACACTGGCCCTTTGTTGGATTTTGTATGTTTGGATTTTCCTCTTGAAAGTTTTCCGTTTCTGAGTCAATTTCTATTTGGCTGTCTTTTTCATTGTCATGGTCCATTTCATTGTCAGTGTCATCGTCGTCCGTGTCCGTGTTCGTTTCCAATTTATGTCTTTCTGTCCGGGATTCTTCCCCCTTCTTTTTCTTCTTAATGCTCAGAGCTAATGTTTTCTCTGGCAGTGATATCTGTTTAACAAAGCATATTCTTCTGTGCCTAAATGCAGTGAATAATTGATCCCTTAATATGACCATAATAAACGACTGGCATCATCGTCAGATCGTTAGAAATCTTCTGGAATAATTAATTGACATTGCATATGAAACCCAGCACTGCGTCGGTAATGAATGAGAGAATGTTAGGATTCGCGCCAACAACCTTGAGATGCTTTTAAAAAAAAACTAAAAATAACAACAAAAAACAAAACAACAAAACAAAATAATAGTGACGACCTCGGTGCAGTGGTCATGAACAAGGTTAGACTGACACAAATATTGGTTCAAAGATAAAAGGAGACCAAAACACTATATCCAAGTACAGTGCAACATATCCATAAGCAACATTCATGGGACAACAAATGCCCGAATATCCTATATATACTTTGAATATGAATGCGAAATGTAGAAATGTATTACCAAATTGTGTCCTTAGTAGTAGAAGATAATAAGGTTTTTAGCCCAAACCTTATTATCTTCTACTACTACTACTCCCACCCTCCAAACAAATACACATTACCCCCCCCCCTCTGCTCTGTTAAAACTTCAACTACATTACCTAATAAGGTATATGTAGCCGCTTGTCTAAAAAAATCTACCTCTATAGAAGCCAGGTACACAGGTAACTCACTATCTTTAATAACAAGCATGACATTGCATGAGTCATACAGAGATCGCGTGATTATGTGGAATTTGCCAGAACAGGAAATACTGTAATGCGCATGCGTGGAATGTTCTCGAACTAGACTGAATGCAGTATATAAAAGGCAAGACACGCTTTATAAATCAGTCTGCCGTAGGAGTTTGACCAGGTAACATGCTGTACGAAAGATCACATGAACACCCAAGCGGAAATTATTACACCTGTGATATTTTTAACGTTTGGGAATATATTCTATTAATGGTGGAGCTTAATCATTATGTGATAGCGTTCAAGCGGATATTCACAAAGCGAGAAAGGTGAGTACATTATTCTTAAGTTTAGATAATATTTTACATTATATCATACTTTTTTTGATAATCTTTTTCATACTTGCTAACCCTCATTGGTAAAATATCTGTTAACATATTATCAGTAATGCAAAACTCACGTATTAAGTTGTCCATATCATATTTTATACCTCGTAGGTAAGACCGTATCTGATCAAGTAGTTTTTTGTAAGTTATAATAGCTGTTCGGCAGCCATGTTGTTTTATTAAAAGTCTAGGTTCAACTTTTTTACAAGCTGTTGTAAGAGAAACACCAACACCAGATATGATTAACAAAAAGGGATTTAATAATGCTCCACTTGAAATTATGCCAGAACCGGTCATTAACAAGGGTAGATATGATATTACTCGAAGTATCTTGTTATAATATTTGTAACATTTTTTAACGCACCAAAGTTTTTTATGATAATATTTGTAGTATTGTATTAGTGCGTCCACATCCTGTCCTGGAATATCTTTTGAAATATGATTGAAATCAACTATACTTCTTTTCATTATAATATTTGTTTACATAGTCCCCAGGTTTGCTAAAGTAGTAGGTAATTATGATATTTCAAATACAAATTCCAAACACCACCGATAACCGACTTCGACTAGAGTTGTATTATACGGTTCAAGTATAAATTTTTCTTTAAAACCTCTAAGTAATAATATAGATATAGTTCCAGAAGAACTATTAAAATTATGCAATGGAGATCTGGTACGTATATTAAAAGTTTCAATGCTATTCACTGAGAATCTATACACACCAGCAACCTCTGCAGTGTGTTCGATAGAGTTATTTTGCCGTGTCCATGTACTAGATCCAGAATCAACAATGTAAACAATATTTTTTATCTGTTTGTGAGGAATTTTAATCAGATTCGTTTTTTCAATAATATTAGGAATCCCAATGATAATATCGTTGATTTTTGTATTAATATCTGCAAGTGTAATATCAACATTTGGTGGACTTCCAAAAAATTCGTTATTGGTTCTGTTTATGTTTCTGCGAAAATTTAAAAACGTATTCACGTGATCAATAAAATTAGTTTTGAGTGTGTTTATTTCATTATTGATTGGGGCTTCCTTATCATCGATGTATTTCTTTGTTGCAGCATCAAAATCAAACTCTGGTGTTCTAAGATTATTGATACCATTATTGTTCATGTTGAATGCATGCATTATACTACCACCGCGCACTGACACATACTTTGATTCTTGGTCGTCTACGTATTTCTTCGTTGCAGCATCATTATCTTCTGTTGGGTTTCCAAGGTATGTAATCTTGTTCTGGTCCATAATTATATTTCCAGTAAATAAGTCCCCAGTTTTTTTAACATAATCATTAACTGACCTACCAGAATCTTGTATCTTACCTTGGTTATTAAAAGTAACGATATTATTAGCAACCGCACTAGGAATTCGTACAAGTACATTTGACAGCTGTACATTACTTGTCTTTAATCGTCCTTGTTTGTCCTGGAAAACGACCAATTCATTTGGATCCACACTTGCAACATTTAATAAATTATTGATTTCACTTCTAAGCTGATCAAGAGTTGCGTACCTTGATAAATTAACTTGCTGATCTTTGTCTGACGAATCTGTAAATAATGTTCCAAACTTTGTATAGTAGCTCATTATATCTATCCTCCTACACAAAATTATCAGTTTAATATAACACAAAATTATAAGATGGCGAAGATAATAAATTTTGATACCGAACGATTAGTGAAACATGTACATAACAATGAACTTCCAGACTGTCATTATCTTATTGTTGGGCGAACAGGATCAGGTAAAACAAATCTGTTATTAAATCTTTTGCTCAACGATAACTTCAACTATGATAGGGTATATATTTACACAATTAATCCTCAACAAGACAAATACGAATTACTAAACGAGTACAATGATAAACTTCGTGATGAACTTAACGCTGGCGAGGATACATTTTTGATAAAACAACCAGAAGAACTCGTTCCAGTGAACGAACTTGATTCGTCCGAGCATAAAATAATTGTCTTCGACGATATTCCGCTGAACAACGAGGAGATGAACAAGATTAGATCTTATTTTTCGTTATCGCGTAATAAAAGATGTAATTCTGTTTATCTTGCCCAAGGCTTTTACAACGTTGATAGATTTATTAGACGAAATACAGGTTGTTTCATATTATTTCCCGGACTGGACAATGTTGATGTTAGAAATATCGCAAACGAGCAATGCGGCGATGTCACGAAAGATAAATTTATCGAATTGTATCATCAAGCAACCAAAAACAAATACGATTTCTTTTTGTTTGACAAGCTATCACGTGATCAGACCAAGATGTTTCGTTGCTGTATTGACAAGTTTCTATGATCTAATTTTGTAAAGCGTATATGAAATAATGGACAAGAATCAACAAAAAATCGAATTGCTAAAAAAGTTTCTCGAAACTCGAGCGGCTTTTCAGAAAAAAGTGGAAGAAGCTCGACGTGGACAAGTTCAAGCAGAAGAAGAAACTGTTAAACTTTTTAAACCTATTACTGAGGCAGTACTTGGCAAGCAACCAGAAATACCAACATTGTCTCCGGAAGAACTAGCAAAAATGAAAGAAAAAGGTTTGTTCGGTTTGCTTGGAGAAAGGTCGAAAGAGGAGAGAAAGAAAATTGCAGAAGAACTTGTGAAGCATATTGCTAATCCTGCTGTACGACAGGCTAAATTTGACTTATTAATAAACAACCCTCTTGCACTTCAGAACGAGATAGCAAAAATGACGGTTAATCCAGCCAAGTTAAGGAGTTTAATAGAAGATGTGTCAAAGCAAACTAAAGAACTGGCAGAAGAACAAAAAAGAATAACCGAGGCTACTATAGAAATGATTCCTATTGATGAGCAGATAATACGTTATAGAAAAAAGTTAGAGAAAAAATAACTGAAAGTGAACTAAATAGTTTTATTCAAAAATATTTGATGAAAAACAAACTTGATGATTTTAACAATATTCGAGAATGGAGCGATGACGATTACAATGAAATAAAGGAAATTTTGATTAATAAAACTGAGAAATTTCCAGTAGCTGAAGAAACGCTCAAAGATTCTAACACAAACGAAGAAATGCGTGATGCGTTTCACATAATGAGAGAAGGAATTATTGCTGAAATATTAAGTAAAACAGCAGATCAATATCGAAATAAACCAGGAGGTTATGGTAAAGGTTGGTCTTTCAAAAGATTGTTTAATGATTACGAAAGAAAACGAAATAAAACATTACCAGAGGAAACCACTGGATCTGGAGTTAAAGTTTTTACATCAAACACAGAAATAGTCGATCGACTAATACTGTTGATATCCTCTAAAGAAGCTGGTAACGAAAGTGTAGAGATTGATAATGAAATTATTGATATACTTGATCATCTAAGATCGAGCGGATTACTAACATCGTCCGAGTATGAAATTTTACACCGCGATCTTATCTAAAATATTAATATAATGTCACTAACATCAACAACATTATTACTCGATTCATCGCAGACAATAGGAAACAGCGCAAACTTTTCTGTGTATTATATTCCGCCAATAGAACTTGATCCTGCAAAACAGTATGAGATTGGATTAATTTCTTGTACTTGTTGGAATGCTATGGCTAACGTAAAGACTGATGTTAATGATGAAATTTCATTTACTCCGATTACAGCATCTCCATCTGCAACAAGAAGATTAAAAATTCCACAAGGAGCTTATAATGTCACTGATCTAAACAAAACAATCAAAGAGCTTATAACAAAAACTGGCGGTGTGGCTGATAATTTCGAGTTAACAGCGAATTATAACACGTTACGAGCTAGGATAACACTGAGAAATATGCTAATCAGTTTTGAACCAAGAGAAAGAAGTATTGCACAGTTGATAGGATTTACTGAAAAAACTTATAGTGCTCTTGATCAAGCTCTCACATATGACGGTGAAATGCCAGTAAATATAACAGAAGTAAATACGATACTTGTAAATTGCTCTATTGCATCTGGATCTTACTCAGCCAAGGGCAGCAAAGGTCAAACGATCTATAGTTTCTCACCAGAAGTTCCACCAGGATCGATCATGCAAATTAATCCGCGTCAGATTATCTATTATCCGATTAATCTCGAAAATCAAATCACCAGCATCACAATGCAACTCACAGACCGGTCGGGTAGACAGATCGATTTGAATAACGAAATAGTCACGTATTATTTGCGCCTACACACTGTGTAGGCCTGCACTTTTGTAAACATAATTTTATAGATGAGACGAAGAAAAGTTTATCGAAGAAAAATCGTAGGTGGATTTTTTGGAAATATATTTACAACAATTGCAGAAAATATTCCAGGAATTGCTCGTAAAGTAGCGCCCATTGCACTCGACGCAGGTAAAGCTTTCGCAACAGGGGCAGCATCTGCGGCAGGCACTGCAGTAGGACAAAAGATTGCTGATAAGATGAGAGGTCCTTCCACATCAGAAATAAAACGAGTAATATCAGATATTGCGCCAACAGAAGAAACAAAACGAGCTATGATAGCTACAACAAAAAAATTATTATCGCCGAGTGGTGAAGAAATAGTACGTAAACTCGTAAAGAAAACAAAGACACTAACTCCAGCTGCCTTTTAATTTTGTGTAGCGTTTATAAAATAATGTCAGCTAAAAACTATCTCGATCTTACCGAAGAAATTGATACTGACAATGATGTAACAGAATTCGAATACGTCGAGTATCTCGATGAAAACTCGAACGAACCCAATAAAACCGGAGTTAGAACTTTTAATACACGCGACGAGGATGTGTTTCTACTTCCGCATAAGGCAATGTTAGAAGTGCGTGGTCAAATACTAACTGCAGTAGGTGGTAATATTGCAGCTGGTACAGAAATTGCTCTCGTCAATAACGGTTGGAGCTTGTTTAAGAGTGCAAGATACCAACTGGCCAATCAAACCGTAGAAGATATTTCAATGCACTTACCCATTGCGAGTACAATACTAAACATCGTTTCGTTCAGCGATGATTATTCCAGATCAGTGGCCACAAACATGATGTGGTTTAAAGATACTTCATTTGGGACAGCTGTTTCGAGCGAGTTTCGTACTGGTGCTGGTAATCCTGGCCCAGATAACAATAATCTAATCGCCAATCCTGCTAATAATGCAGCTGGTGATATTGGAGACGCAATAAGATTGGCGGTCACAAGAATAAGACAACATCAATATAACGAAGGATTTGCCAAACGAAAAGCATTTGCCGCAGAATCTCGTCAGATAACGATGATGCTACCGTTAAGCACAATCTTTGGATTTTGTCGTGATTACAACAAAATATTTCGAGGAATAAAACATACGCTTATTTTAGATCGAGCTGATCAAAACGATTGTCTTCTACGAGCTGGTGGAGCAGATGCACAATTTGCTATCACAAGATTAGCACTGTGGATGCCGCGGGTTGTTCCTTCTGTACAAAAAACGATGGAACTCGAATCGTTATTGGCCACCTTTACAAAAAAGATACACTTCCAGCAAAACAGAGTTTATCAAACAGCCATTCCTAACGCAACTGATTACACGTGGCGTGTGACGACCACGCCCAACGAACAACTACCGCGACGCTTATTCGTCGTATTTCAACGACAGGCACGTCGTAACAATCAGGAAATGAACAACTCCGTATTTGATAATCCTGACGTTAGACGAATATTTGTTAGAATAAATTCCAGACAATATCCCGAACGTGCCATCGAATGCATTTTTGCCGTAGACGACACCAGAAACATTTCTCGGCCGTACATGTATCTTATGGAAGCAATGCAAAAATATCAGGACGCGGACAGTGGATCTCAGATATCGGTAGAAGAGTTTCGATCGCTATACCCTATCTTTTACTTTGATATATCAAAGCATTTGGAACGAGTTATCCGATCGACTGCTGATATCGAGGTCACGTGGACGCTTGGCGTACTTCCAGCTGAACAGTGTAACGTGTATGTATTATTGGTGAGTGATAGATTCTTGACCATCGACGCGACAAAAGGAAGAATGACGGTACAAGTTTAATCTAGCAACCTTGATATAGCATCATGAAAACCAAATATACAACTCGAGAAATATACCTAACATCCGGTCAAGTTGAAAAATTATCAGCAGCTGTTGCTAAACGCAGTTCCGTTTCTTTGATGATCTCTCCGGCGACAGGCGTCGCTGAGATTTCAAATAAAACTGCGGTAAAAGTCATGCTAACGCAACAACAAATCAATAAACTCGATCGCAACAAACCGTTTGTTCTAAAACTGTCTGTTTCGCAAGTCACTGCAATGTCAAAACATGGCGGATTTTTTGGACCAGCGCTTTCTGTGATAGCTAGCAAAATTTTACCAGTACTTGGTACACTTGGACTTGCGGCTGCGTCAGGGGCAGTCTCTGGCGCAACGAAGAAAGCAGTCAAAGGTCGTGGAATCAAGCAAATCTATCGTTAAATTTATGTAACAGTATAAAATAAAATGCAAACGACAAAGTCGTCGAGAAAAACAAAATCGTCAAAAAAAAAATAAAACAACAAAATCGCCAACAACAAAATCGCCAGCAACAAAATCGCCAACAACAAAATCGCCAGCAACAAAATCGCCAACAACAAAATCGTCAACAACAAAATCGCCAGCAACAAAATCGCCAGAAAAAAAGAAAACAACAAAATCGCCAGAAAAAAAGAAAACAACAAAATCATCAAAAAAAAAGATAACACCAAAATGCAAATGCATATGCAATCAAACAAAACAAGGAGGACTTATTCCTTTCGCTCCACTGCTAGCGGGATTAGCGGGAAGCCTCATTCCAAACCTATTAGGAATCGGACGCGGAATGACTCTACCAGGGACCAGACGTTATTGAGCAATTTTGATATTATCGAAAAATTGAAGGACGTTGTCGGATTTCGAGGAGTATTTTCCAAGGACGAACTCGATGACGTACCAGTAGGTGGTTCGTGTGTTGTCAACATAGAAAACTTCAACGATGGCTCTGGCACCCACTGGGTTGCTGTCCACGAAAACAATTATTTTGATTCGTTCGGACTTCCTCCGAGCGATCTCATAAAAAAATATATTTTTAAAAAATTTGATAAAATAAATTATTCGTCTAATCAACTACAGCCGATTGGAACATCAGCTTGTGGTTATTATTGTATCATGTTTGTCAGACAAATGTCCCGAAGTGAAAAACTTCGGAGTAAAAGCTCTGATTTTTTAAAGTTTATTTTACAATTTGATGAGCAACCTTCTCACGCAAATGATAAGACTGCAATAAATTTTTGTAAATCTATCTAATGCCTGCAATTAATTTTTGTAAAGCTATCTAAAGCTCCAAGTTTAAATTTTATCTAAACTTACAATATAACAATGTCAACATACTGTCTCAAGTGTAAAATGAAAACAGAGAATAAGGATGAGACGAAAGAAAAAACAAAAAATAATAGAATGATGCTAAAGAGTATTTGTGCTATTTGTGGTAGAAAGAAAAGTATGTTTTTGAAATCTGGAGCTGGACTGTGTCCAGACAGAGTTATCTTGATCAATGATTAATCTTATGAAACGTAATAAAATAAAATGAAATGCAACTGTGATTGTGACAAAGATCTTTGTATCGAACAGGATAAAATCGTCACGTACTGTAAATCATGCAATCGCCGTGAGATCATTGGCAGCGGAATCGACATTCACAAAATTATTGGTAAATTACCGAAACCAAAAGGCGGTTGGACTTTGCCAGGTCATCGGTATACTGGACCTTATAATCCTCTTGATAAACAACTTGATGAAAACGATAATCCACTGCCAGGACAAGAGCCCTATAATCAGGTGGATGCAATAGCAATGCGTCATGATATCTGTTATCGTGATCATGAAAACTCGAAAGCAGACTGTGATAAAGTAATGTTAGACGAATTACGTGATATGGAGCCAACAAATCTACGAGAACGTTTTGATAGAAGATTTGTTCAGGGAATGATTGGGGCAAAATATAAATTAGGACTTGGGAAAGAATTATACGATGATCTTGCAGTCGAACTACACAGACCTAAAAAAAAAAGTTCACGAGACGTAAAGTTGTCGCTAATGCTGTAGATGATATCTGGGCAATAGATTTGGTGGATGTTTCCAATCTGGCTCAGTTTAACGTTGGCGCTGATGGCGCTCCAAAAAAGTATTTGTTTAACGTCATAGATGTTTTTAGCAAATACGCGTTTAGTGTGCCTGTTTCGGATAAGACAGGGACTTCAATGACTGATGCTCTAAAACAAATAATAACGAGTACAGAAAGAAAACCAAATAAAATCTGGACTGATCACGGAGCGGAATTTTTTAACAAAAAGTTCGAGCAGTTTCTAGAACAAAATAATATCAAAAAATACGTGACAGGAAACGAAGGTAAGAGCGTTGTTGTCCAGAGATTTAATCGTACGCTAAACGAAAAAATACACAAACATTTGACAGCTAAAAACACCAACAGGTATATTGATGACCTTTCTCAAATCGTGGACAAGTACAATAACACGAAACATCGAACCACTAAACTATCACCAATCGATGCTATTAAAAATCCAATATTAGCAAACGAAAACATGTACCGCAGACATAAATTTAAGGTTGGTGATAAAGTTCGGATTTCTCTGACGAAAAAGGTATTTGAAAAAGGATTTACTCCGAACTGGAGCGAAGAAGTATTTGTGGTTGATAAAGTACTTTTAACAATACCTGTAACATATACGTTAAAAGATCTGGCAGGGGAACAGATCGTAGGCAGTTTTTATGAACAAGAACTACAAAAAACTGAACAAGATGTTTTCGTTATTGAAAAAGTGATTAGGAAAAAAGGCGATAAAAGTTTAGTCAAGTGGCGTGGATATAGCGATAAATTTAACAGCTGGATCCTAACCAAACAAATTACGAAATAATGTTATTATAAATTTCCTCGTAGTTTTGTTTTACAGATTTACATTTTATTGGTTTACATAACGATATTAGATATTGTCTGCGATCGTCAGAGATTGTCATCAGATTAAAAATCTTGACAAATATGAAATCAAATTTGATATTTTTTTGTCGGCCTGGAATTTTGATGTTTAAAAAAGGTCTGATCAGCTGCCAAAACAGTTGTTGTTCGGCAACGGTAAAATTAAATTTTATTATTTTTTTTAGCAATGTGATACTTGACATTATATTTTCCAGTGGTTGGTCTGCTGTAATTTGATCTGTCAGCAACAGTGACTATTTCATCATCATCATCAGATTCGTTGTTATACAAAATATCATCTTCGCTATAACCAACAAAATTATTGTTAGTAATTGTAATATTATCTGTGATTTTATCGCTGACGACCTTATCGCTGGCGACCTTATCGCTAGGATCTTCTGCGTATATTTCAGCGAGTAGTTTCATCAAGTCCATTATTATAATATATTTTTATCTAATTTACTGTTATAAGATGACTGACAAGGTAAAATATCACCAAAAAGTTAATATAATAAATCACAACGAACTAACCGAAGCGGTAAGAAAATGCTTGTCAGGTTACAGTGCATATTCTGTTGACGTTATTGTAATGCAAGGTGATTCTCATAAAATATTACTAACAGAAGCAGAAAAAAATAAAATTAATGAAAGTGCAGTAACGACGTTAAAATTTAATAGCGATGATATCATAGCATTTGCTCATCATTGCTTGACTAAGGCAGAATTACGAAATATCATTAATCATCATATCTGAAAATAATCTTGGCATCGTATTTGCTTGAAAAAGTTGATTTGGTTACTCTATCAGCTACAAATTTTACTCTCATAGGACTGATATTAAAATGTTTCGCCGCAGCTGTAATCGATTTAAATTTGATCTCCTCGTACGTTTCGAGGTTTAACGAAATAACAGGTTTTGTTGGACATCTAAAATTACTACCGTTACCACCTCGTCCTTTTCTCACATTTTCCTGCTGGGTAACTAGCTCTAGATTTTCCAATCGATTGTCAGTCTTTACATTATTGATGTGATTAACGACCAGACCATTGGGTATAGATCTGTTAAACACCTCGTAAACAAAACGATGTGATCGATAATTAACAAAATCTGTTAGTGTTCCTCTAACAGTTACTACGAGATACCCCATGTTATTCATGGTACCAAGAACTTTTTTAGTTTTTTTGTTTCTAATAATACAGCGATCGTTAGCCTCGTATAAATCAAAGACTGGATGCGGTTGAAACTCGTTTTGTAAAGATAAGTTTTCAATGTTATCATCAGTGACTGCACCGTTCACATGATATACACGCTGTCCTTCTGGAATGTCATCGCGGAACAACGTGTAAATAAAATCTTTTCTAAACAATGCAATCCTCTCGGTATTATCTCCCTTTACACTCATCATATAACCCGCTGCCGTTAATTTGCCAACAGATATTATAGTTTTGATGTTAATGACCGAACCTAATACATTTCCAGCGTATAGGTTATACTTTCGGTGAACGTGATATACATCTTGCTCACGTGCGCTTGTCAGATTTGCTGTCATTATACTATAGTGATTTTTGTTATCTCTAATTGTTTTTTTCAAACCTGGCGCATGCGCTGTCATCAATCGAACAATCAATTAGATATTACACTGTAGTATATCAATGTTGAAATTGTGTGATATAGCCAAGAAGAGCCTTATGGGAGAACCTGATAAAATAGCGACTGCTTTTGCAGGTTTTGACAATAGTTATAAATTTGATAATCAAAATGTTTTAGTAAATTTTACTGCAACAAATCTTTACCACCTGCTACAGACAACTATAAAACGTGAGCTTGAAAAACACAAAAGTATAAGATTATTAGTGCAGTATCATGCTATATTTTCAAAGCTACTTGTAACGAAAGAATCGACTGACAAGGAAATTACAGATCCTTATATTAACGCAAAATCAAGACGTGTTTTGCTTGGGACTGATCTTTTATCACTATCTGATGAAATACACCAAGAAATTTGGAAAAAATAGAGGAATTCACCGAATTAGGTTCGGGTTGGAAGTTTGAAATGATCAAAGAAATTTTGTTTCACACGATGAAATATGACGCATTACGCGGTAGTTCGTATATTGACCTACCACCAAAAATAAAAAATAAAAGATGCTGTATAAACATAAAAAACGTTGATAACAAATGTTTCCAATGGGCTGTTCTTTCCGCACTATTTCCAGCTGAAAAACACGCTGATCGCGTTGAGAAGTATATTAGTCACGTGTCAAGATTAAATTTTAAAGATATTGACTTTCCAGTGGTAGAATATCAAATACCAAAGTTTGAAAAGCAAAATAATATTTCGATTAACGTTTTCGGACTAGATGAAAAAGAAAACGTATATCCGAGATATATTTCAGAAAAAGCTTCACAATCAACTATAAATTTACTGTTTTATAAAAATCATTATGTTTGGATTAAAAACTTTAACGGACTAGTTGGTAGACAGTATAATAAGGATAAGAACAAAAAATTCTTTTGTTATCGCTGCTTGCACGGTTGTACTAACAATGAAATATTACAAAAGCATTTGCAGTACTGTAGTGATGTACAAAGAATAACAATGCCATCTAAAAAAGATAGTGTGTTACAGTTTGTCCATTATAATCATAAACTAAAAATTCCTTTCGTCATATACGCTGATTTCGAATGCTTACTTCAACCTGTACTTGGCGTAGAAAATGATCCTAACCAATCGAGTACAAGGAAAACTCAAAATCATGTTCCATGTGGAGTAGCGTACAAGGTAGTTTGTTGTACTGATTCGAGATTATCTAAACCAATCAAATTATATCGTGGTAAAAATCCAGCTGTCTGGCTTCTCAAGCAGTTGATTAGCGAAGTTGATAATATATTTGCTCGTTTGAAAAGAGTAACTCCAATGATAAAACTGACACCTCAACAAGAATCTAATCACGAGCAAGCGGAAATTTGTTATATTTGTGAAAAAGCTTTTGACTCTGACAACGTCAGGAACAAAAAAGTACATGACCATTGTCATTTGACCGGACAGTACCGTGGAGCGGCTCATGATCAATGTAATTTAAAATTTCATGCTCCAGATTTTATTCCAGTTATTCTTCACAACTTTCGAGGATATGATAGTCACATTATAGTAGAAGCTTTTGGTGATCCTGACATAAAATCTCGTCTAAAACTCGATAACGTCATCAAATGCATTCCAAATAATTTTGAAAAGTATATGTCAGTTACGCTAGGTAAATTGCGTTTTATTGACAGCCTGCAGTTTATGGCAGCATCGTTAGATGAGCTTGTCAAAGGTTGTAGTAAGTTTGATAACCTACGAGACTGTTTTGGAGATAAATTTAATCTGCTAGCTAAAAAAGGAGTATTTCCATAGAATATCTCGACGACTGGAGTAAATTTGATGAAACCTCGCTACCTGACAAAGACAAATTTTACTCGCAACTTAAAAATGAAAATATAACCGATGATGAGTACAAGTATGCACAAAATATCTGGAAAGAATTTGATTGTGAGACTTTTGGTGATTATCATGATTTGTATCTAAAAACTGACGTGTTATTATTAGCAGATGTTTTTGAAAGTTTTCGAGAAGTGAGTTATAATAATTACGGACTAGATCCTTGCTGGTATTATTCTGCCCCGGGGTTGTCATGGGATGCTCTGCTAAAGTTTAGTAAGGTAAGGTTAGAATTACTGACTGACGTTGATATGTTCAATTTTATCGAAAAAGGTATCAGAGGCGGTATTAGCGTGATAACGAAGAAATATGCTGAAGCAAACAACAAATACTTAAAAAAGTACGATCCTATTCTTCCTTCGAAGTATATAATTTATCTAACTGCAATAATTTGTACGGGTATTCTATGGCAGAACCAATGCCTTTTGGTGGATTTCATTGGATCACGGCTGATCGATTTCTATCGGAGACAGAAAAAAAGATACCCGAAGATGTTTCATATTTCGTTGAAGTTGACCTCGATTATCCAACTTCGCTACACAAATTGCATAACGATTACCCTTTCTGCGCGGAATCGATGGTTATAGATTATAGTTTGTTATCAAAAGAACAACAAGCGTCAGCATCACCAAGACAAAATTCCATGGTCAAAAAACTAGTACCAAATTTGCTTGATAAGAAAAATTATGTTTTGCATTACAAAGTTTTAAAACAAGCAGTCGATGCTGGTCTTGTGCTGAGAAAAGTTCATCGTGTACTAAAATTTAAACAATCACCTTGGATGAGAGGTTATATTAACTCGAACACTTCAAGAAGAGCTGCAGCAAAAACTGATTTTGAGAAAAACTTCTTCAAACTGATGAACAATTCCGTTTTTGGTAAGACGATGGAGAATATTAGGAAACGCGTAAATATCGAACTAGTTAATGATGTCAATCGTAGAAACAAACTTGTGTCAGACGATGATTTTGTGGGCATGAAAATTTTTAATGAGAATCTTGTCGCGATACAACGACGAAAAACAAATCTAAAACTAAACAAGCCGATTTACGTTGGAGCTTCAGTGTTAGATTTATCAAAGTGGCTGATGTACGATTTTCATTATAATTTTGTTAAAAATCAATGGCCGGCTAGTAGACTGTTGTTTACTGATACTGATTCGCTAGTATATGAAATCGAATGTGAGGACGTCTATCAGAACATGTATGATAATTGACATCTGTTTGATCTTTCCGATTACCCACGTGATAGTAAATTTCATGACGACACAAATAAAAAGGTTATTGGTAAGTTCAAAGATGAAATGAACTCGAGCGTGATCAAATATTTTATCGGATTGCGGAGTAAAATGTATGCCGTATTGTTAGACAATAATAAAATAACAAAAAAAGCAAAAGGTCTACCTCACGATTTTGTTAAAAAGTTTATGAAATTTGATGACTACAAGTACGCGCTTGATGGCGGTGTTAGTTTTATAAGAGCTATGGCTATTCGAGCGAAACATCATAAACTCGAAACAGATGTCATTATCAAACGTGGATTAAGCAATTTTGATGACAAACGTTATTGCGAGAATGGGGTAGATACACTTGCACTTGGGTATTGTCATGATGATAGATCTATACTTGACATTATCGTTACCGACTGAAATTTTATCTAAACTTATAAAATAATGTTTGAAAATTTAACAGTGACAAATAGCTACAATAGCAAGATCAAATATCTAATGATTGACAGCAAACAATTGACAGTTGAAATTAATAATGAAATATCAGGTATATGTTTTAGTGGTAACCGTGACAAGCTAAAACTTTCACTCATCAGATATGATAACAGCGAGTATTTCAATTATCTCGAACATTTGTATCAAAAGTTGCTAGCGGAATTTAAAAACTTTCACAGTCCGATCAGTCAACACAAATATACTAAACTTACAATTGATCTTGATACATCAAAAATATATTTTATCGATAAAAAATATCCTCTTAACAAACCCCAAATAAAAGATTTGTTGGAATCTCGTCGCTGTGTGAGCGGTAAAGTAAAGTTTAGTCTCTACTATCGTGATGATGAAATATTTCTAATTTCAACAGTAGAAACATTAATCATTGGTAATGAGGTATAGATAATATCACTTACCTTTCTCGCTTTGTGAATATCCGCTTGAACGCTATCACACAATTATTAAGCTCCACTATTCCAAACGTTAAAAATATCACAGGTGTAATAATTTCCGCTTGGGTGTTCATGTGATCTTTCGTACAGCATGTTACCTGGTCAAACTCCTACGGCAGACTGATTTATAAAGCGCGTCTTGCCATTTATATACTGCATTCAGTCTAGTTCGAGAACATTCCACGCATGCGCATTACAGTATTTCCTGTTCTGGCAAATTCCACATAATCACGCGATCTCTGTATGACTCATGCAATGTCATGCTTGTTATTAAAGATAGTGAGTTACCTGTGTACCTGGCTTCTATAGAGGTAGATTTTTTTAGACAAGCGGCTACATATACCTTATTAGGTAATGTAGTTGAAGTTTTAACAGAGCAGGGGGGGGTAATGTGTATTTGTTTGGAGGGTGGGAGTAGTAGTAGTAGAAGATAATAAGGTTTGGGCTAAAAACCTTATTATCTTCTACTACTTCCTTTCACAGCAAGCGACTTTAATATGCAAGTAAAAGTGTTTGCTAAAGTAGAATTTCATTTATATGAAGAAATGCAGGAAATAAATTTGCCGAAAGAAGTGGATGGCAAAAATGTATTATCAAACTATTAGGTAAAGTAAAAACATGTTTCAGATAGCGAAAAGTCGCCATCGCGTCTGAAGACTCTCCAAAATGCTATTGAGCTGCTTTTAATTGAGATAATCGAATTAAAGTCATGACCAAACTTTCTTCCGTTATCATTGCCTCAAAACTATTACACGGTTGATTATCGTAAGAGCATGATATTACACTGTTGAATATCATAAGAGTATGATATTACACTGTTGATTGTCATACGAGTGTTATATTACACTGTTGATTATAATAAGAGTACAATATTCAACTGTTGATTATCTTACGAGTATGATATTACACTGAGCTTGACTTTACACTGTTATATAAGAGTATGACTTTACACTGCTGCTTATTATATTACACTGTTGGCTATCATTGAGTATGATATTACACTGTTGACTATAATAAAAGTATGATATTACACTGTTGATTATCACAGGAATATATTGCACTATTGATTATCGTACGAGTATGATATTACACTGTTGATTATCATAAAAGCATGATATTACACTGTTGGTTATCATACGAATATGATATTACACTGTTGATTATCATAAGAATATATTGCACTGTTGATTATCATACCAGAATATTATACTGTTGATTATCATAAGAGTATGATATTACACTGCTGTTTCTTATAAGAGTATGATATTTCACTGCTGTTTCTTATAAGAGTATGATATTTCACTGCTGTTTCTTATAAGAATATGATATTACACTGCTGTTTCTTATAAGAGTATGATATTTCACTGCTGCTTATAACAAGAGTATGACAGGATCAGAGAAAAACAATAAGCAAAACACACGAACTTCTATTTTTAATGACATGAATATAATTTGATTCGCCCGTACGGACACTCAGGTTGTCTTGCTTCTGTTGACTGATATTTTTTCCCCAAGCGTGGCAGATTGGTCTAAAGCGCTCGCCTGTACAGACTACTGCCATTTCAGTTCTGTCCTTATGTGTTTGAGGCTCGGGCTTGCCCAATGTGAGTATGTGAAAAAACTTGCCAGTGGCTTCCCGTGGGTTGGTGGTTCTTCCCTGGGTTTTCCCTGATTCTTCTACCACCAATTATACTGGCCGTCGTGTATAGCCTATCATATGCTGGAAAATGGCGTTTCACACAAAACAACGCAAAATCTCGATAAACCAATGGTTTATTCAGAAATATATGCGATCAGAGAACGAGAGTTCAAGGTTCAATATCCAAGTGTTTCTTTGAAATCATGTCAAGCTTTTATTCAGTGCACGACCTCCGTCTGTAGCACATGCCAAAGAACTGTACAAAAATAAAGTGTACACTGTATGTGATAATTTTAAATACATTTTGTACCTTGCTTGACGAGTCATATCACGATACAAGCACTTTTATTTTAAAAAATTTAGTCTTTTACTGATCTATACAAAATATTCTGTTCAAATTGCCATAGTATGCTTGAAATAGTGAAAATATATTCCTTCTGCTGCCCAATTGCATTTAATGTTTTTGTTCACTAAAATATTTGGATGTAGCAATAATAAATTAAATTTTTACGCAGAAGCAAATGGCGATCAAAATAAAAAGAAATTGAGGAGTATAGAAAACAATAGAACAAGGGTCCAAACGATTATACAAAATATGACCAATACGAATTGTTTTTGCTTTATTAAGTCATCCTTGTAAGAAATAATTCTGAAATTTTAAAATCATTTTTAACCAGCAAGGAGTTAATGGATGTTTGTTTTATAACAGACAGGTAACGTTCGAAAATTAAATAAAACGAATAATAAAAAGAGATGTGCAAGAAACGTATAGTCTCTTGAAAATAGCATTCAGCTAGCTAGATCCATAGATAGGTAGATAGGTAGGTAGGTAGTAATCAGTTCACTTAATCATCTGATCCAATGTTTGTTAAAGATCGACACTTTTCCCATGAGTATCATTTTTGCTTTTATGTGAATAAAATTGTCATATCAAAAAATAACCCACAGAAAACACAAAGAAAGAAAAGATTCGTTAAATAAATTGGTATGTTTCAGACCTTGATAACGATATGGTATTAACTGATGTTATGATGTGCATCACGGTTTTCTATGAAACGCAATTTGGTCTGCGCTTTAATTGGATTCTACGCTGATGCATTGTTAAGATGAAATTAAAATCCGAATGAAGATTTTATGTTCCAATATTTCATGCCTATTTAATTTCCGATTTCGCTAATAAAACAGTGACTGCAAAAATGTACAAGAAATAAATGTCAGTACCAACATGGGGATCACACTATGCAGCCCACCATAAATTTTAATCAGCGTCATTTTAACTTTCAATTTCAGTATGCAAAGAACTGATTTCATTCCCTTAGGTGTCTCCTTGTCTTTCCTAAAGAACTGCAGATACTTACAGATTACTTTGATCATACCGATGTCGGTAATTACCTACTTTACAGCCTACGTTATATCCGTAATTGCCTACTCTACAGTCTACGTTGATCATACCGGTAATTACCCCAATGACTGCTTGATAAAACTTAATGCCCACTATACATTTGTTTACAGTTGCAGAATTTGCCCAGAAAATGGCTGTTGCTCACGAATCTTTTTCCAAAGAAATCCATTCCCTTGTGGTCACGTTCCGGCAGAAGAATCGCGAGCTGCTTCAAGAAAGGTAAATTGATACCCAAATAATATGGAGAAATTTTCAAAATGGAACGAATGTATGAATACAAAATAAATAAATATAGTGCGAAAGAATGAAGGAGGGAAAGTTAATCCAGTAACAGATAAATGAACTACTCTGTGTGATTAAGCCGCTCTATGAATTATTGAATGAAATCAATTTTCTATACGAAAGGTAAACCGGACGTAGAAGTCGATTAATAAAGTAATACATTAATAAAAGAGATCAAGCTAAATGAACGATTGATTAATTTATTGTATTTTCTCCTTAAGTTTTGTTTTGAATTTGCTTTTTAACCTGCACACTATACTCTAAGTACATCGGCTGAATAGGGACATTTACCTGCATTTTTTGTAGAGAACAATATGACATAAGCGTACGTCATTTTTCAGAAACATTTTGGAAAGCCTCGAAAGAGTGAGATAAATTTTGGTACCTTCATACGAGTCGTTTGTTTGAGGTCCATTTTCTACTCCCTTGCTGTGTAACACATTCTCCTGTCTGTTTCTGATCCATACCGCCAGAATGACTGGAAGGAGTGAGATGGAATTAATTACACATTTTGATTCCAATAATATCTAGATGAAGTTTTGCACATGTACAACGCGTACTTGAGCGCAGATCTGGGACCCGTATTCTTTCAACTTTTTGGAGCAAGAAACTTAAAACTTAACTGAATTCGAAAACTTTTTATGTTTTGTAACTGTAAAGAAATGAAGATAGACTCATTGAGTTAATAGTATCTTTTTAACGTAGGTTCATTAACTTGCGTACCAGATTTCACATGCGTAGGTTTCCTTCAAGAATCTTATCTTGCCTGGTATTCAGGAAACGTTTGGAGTAAAAACTGAAGCTCAAACTCAAAAGTCCAAAACTTGTAACATTTATATATTTAATGAGATTAAAGCTAGAATGACACGATATTCCGATTGTTATAAACGCTGGACCCTCTGACAGACTGCCAAATACGTATTATATAGGTGTTATTGGGTTTCTTAACGCTGGACCCCCTCTAACAGAATGCCAAATTTACAGTACATTGGTGATATTGGGGTTCTTAACGATGTACCCCAAATAGACTGCCACATTTGTATAACATAGGTGACTTTGGTGTTCTTAAAGTTCACCCTATAATAAACTGACAAATTTGTATAACATTGATTATTTGCGATTCTTAACGCTGGATCCTCTAAAAGACCCTATTGTTTGTATTACATTATTTAGTTTAGGGTTCTTAACGCTGGACATCTAATGGACTGCCAAATCAGTATTACATTGGTGATTTGGGGGTTTCAAGCTTGAACTCGAGTTTCTTACTCCAAAAAAGTTTAGAGAATATGGGGCCTCGTTTTAGAGTTTTTAGCTGACTCAAAAAGTTTAGAGAATATAAGGCCAAGCAGCGTATTCTCGAAGCTTTCTCATCAAAATTCAAGCTGAAGTTACAAACCCCAAAATCATATATCATACCTGCGTCATCTAAATCTGGCAATTTCATAGAAGGACACAAATTAGGAACAAGATTTAAAATTATGTGATTCTAGCTTTATTCTTATTAAAGTTCTACATTGTCAACAGTTTTGGGAATTTGTGCTTGAAAATAGCTTCTTGCTCAGAAAGTTTGGAAACTACAGAGCCAGTCCTCTCCGTCATAAAACTGGACTGTAAATTTTACTCGAAAATACAGAGCCCCTCCGTCACAAAACTTGACTCGACTCTAAGTTTTACTCGAAAATATAGATCCAGGTCTCTCCGTTATAAAAGCTGACTCGACACAAAATTTTACTAAAAAATAGAGGGCCAGGCCTATCAGTCATACAGCCTGTATTGACTCTACATTTTACTTGAAAATACAGGGTAATGAATCTCCGTCTTTTAACCTGACTCTCAATCTTACTCTAAAATACAGGGCAAGGCCTCACCATCATTAAACGTGACTCGACTCTAAATCTTACTCGAAAATACAGGGCAAGGCTTCTCCGTCATTAAACGTGACTCGACTCTTAAATCTTACTCGAAAATACAGGGCAAGGCCTCTCCGTCATTAAACGTGACTCGACTCTTAAATCTTACTCGAAAATACAGGACAAGGCCTCTCCATCATTAAACGTAACTCGACTCTTAAATCTTACTCAAAAATATTCTGACCAGTCAGTGTATGTAAATTCTGATTAAGATATTGCAACCTTTAGTAACATTTTTTACTCATTATGTTGAGTTAAAGTTTATGACGGAGGGCCAGGTCTGCCGTCACATAATGCGCAATTAGGTCAGGGTGTACGCTGTTCATTCAACTTAGGATTTTAAGCACGCAATACAGACCATTGTCTGATGGTGCATAATGTAACAGCAGATCGTGATGAATGCTGTTAGCAGTTGTGAGTACGTTGTACATGCTTAAACACCTACTGATTATCACAACTATTTTCTTGAGGAATCAAAAACAAACTCTGTGTGTGTGCATATATATATATATATATATATATATATATATATATATATATATATATATATATATATATATATATATATATATATATATATATATATATATATATATATATATATACATAAGAGAGAAAGAATATTAGAGAATTTTCTTTATTCCTCCCAAATTCCTCCCTACCGAGATCCTGACCCTTGGGTCCCAAGGTTACGGAACAAATCGCTTTTCTTGCACGCACCATTCCCCATACCCCATCCACCATGCAAACAGTTTTCATCTACTGAGCGACCTCGTATAATAAAATATTTTTTTTTTGTTTTTATTGAGAAAAAGTATTAATAATGGTCGAAAATAGATTCTTGGTACTTATTATTTTGTTATGTTGTTCTTTACCTTTACTTTTAACCTTTTCTTCATGCCGGCTACTTTTGCTTGTATGTTTAAATATTTATCATTCAATACGTTTACATTTTGTTTGTGTGTCCTTTAATATCACTTGTTATAATTTTGTAGGAAAAGACTTCTACGCACCGCTTTCCAACTTGTGTGTCTTATGTAACTTTTTCAAACATTATTTCACCAATATTTATAATATTTGTACACGATCTAAACATAAGACCTTTCAGTGACATCAGTTTCAGTGATCGCCTAAATAAATTCCAAGGTGCCTTAAAGGTTACCACTGTTAATTAATTAATTGTCTGATATAAACAGACACATTTTCAAACACATTCAGATACCGCGAGATGACTTTGACATTCAGTTCGTAGATATTCACAAACGTGAAAAAAAAAATAGCTGTGGTATTTAGATGATTATCCCCTTCTGAAAATAAGAACATAAATATATGGTTAAGTCAGCGGGTTGCTTATAAGAGGTGTCTTGTATCTTGTATGACTTACTTATTAGATGTTACATTGTAAGTACAATTTACGCGTGTAGCTTAAACCACATGCATATACATTTGCAAACATTAAAGGCAATCTAATTAAAATCAGATCTCCACTCTCCTACGTGAGAAATCTTCACGTAATACAGTCAATATCTGATTTTAATCAGTCTATCATTACGTACAATTAAGTATTGCAGATTGTTGTAGTATACTGACAATTTCTGAATTAAGAAGAACGTATCCCTTTTGTCACTCACCCACAAGTAAATCTGAATATTTATGACACTCTTCATGATGTTATTCCATATATCTTCAGGGCGGTGGATACCCCCAGTACCATCCAAAATGCTTGGGAAGGGCTGCTACATGTGACAGACATGGATGCTCAGGTGAGAGGATCTCAGGTCTCCGCTGGTTTTAGTCAGTTTAGCTTAAAATTGTGGGGAATTTATAATCTTGACGCTTAGAAAAAAGACAAAGATATTGCTGTTTGCTTGAAAGCCGAACTTAAATTGAACATTATAGCACCAAAAATTAAATTCAGTACTAGTACCCGAAATTAAAATTAGTACTACTATCCAAAATTAAACCATAAATTAAATTGTGTACAAGCACCCAAAATTAAATTGAGTACTAGCACCCGAAATTAAATTGAGTATTAGCACCCGAAATTAAATTGAGTACTAGCACCCGAAATTAAATTGGGTACTAGTACCCGAAATTAAATTCAGTACTGTTTACATCAACTGTTGATTATCATGTAATTCTTCGTTTTGTCAGCTCTGGGTTTGCACTACTTAGACTCGACTCATCTGTGTACCTAAATCCATTATGTTCAAGTTTTGCTTAATTACTTTTTAAAAAAATAATCTACACAAAAATCAGTGCTGCAGACGTGTAGCAAATTCGCTAAGGCTATTCGTTGTTTATTTGTTCATAAAAAGTTCACAAGTGTCTGGATCAGACGATATTTTTTTACTACGTGTTACCTTTCTTTATATAAGTTAGAATACATTCGTCAAGAAAATACAGATGCCCCTGCAAATAAGGTATAGAGATACTTCGTATCAAGATTCGAGGGCAAACATGAAAGATAAACAGGTGCCAAACTCTAATGGGCCATAAAACATTCAATTTCTGGTCTCAGCACGTTTCGTTAATCAGACTCCAGCTTATTTTCACATATCCAGCAGTAACGATTGATAGAGTCTCAGTATATATTTGTAAAGAAAAGGAAATAGCCCAAAAACATGCAACTGTAATATTGATTTTGTACCCTGAACACTCCTAATGTTTCATTTCTAATTAACATCCAGTAACAGGGCAAGAATGAATCAATGGCAGAATCAGATAATATCACCGTAGCATCCAATAAGTTTTGTAAATTTAAGCTTTAGATAAGAGCTACACCAAAACCTTGTGACTGTTTTTATGAAATCCGTTCCTTCTGTCTAATTTAGAAACGTACTGGTTACCGAGAAGAAGAAAGATGTTGATGTTTATACCCAGTGACAAGATTCATTTTTTACGACTTTGTGATTTGCATGGAAATGTATCAGAACGAGATAATTCGGAATGGAGTGTTGCATTTACCACTCATATTGTTTATATGAGAAGTTTTGAATAATTCATGTTGACATCATAACTGTGCATAGTTTGTGTTCCCAAGAAATAAGATAGTTTTGGCCATCTAGACTATATTGTTTTTTGTATTGGAATATAAATACATGATTACACTTGACGTGTGATTTCCTATCATAATTAAAAGTAAATGTGTACATTTTCCGCCAGGAAAAAATACAATCAGATGTTGAGGAGGACACAAATTCAATTATTCGACATGCTGCTTCCTCATACATAATTTCAATTTGTCTACAAGAGTAAATAAAATTATTTGTTGGAAGTTATCAACCTTTTCTAACCCATCTGCGGCATGACAGGTGGCATTGTCATGCTTTCGATTTTGCTGTTACGGTAATTTTCAATTATTTTGACTATCTTTATTCACCTTCAAATATTTGTTTGATATTAAATTTGATTTGCATTTAGAACTACCCCATATCTTCACAGATATACCATTTTATGTATTTCTTTATTTCAAGGCGCACATGGATGCTGCTAATCTTTTCATAAAGAACGTGTACAAGCCTTTAGAAGAAGTGGCGACCCACAAGGAAAGTCAGTCCCAGAAACTTCACATATTCAGAGAAAACCTCGAGTCTATCGTCCGACTGGCAGAGTCAAAACATGAGGCTGTAGGTGTTAAGAAAATTAAATATAGAATATATCTTTGAAACTGTATGAGTCTCTTAAAGAGGCAGAACAAGCTCTGTTACTACGATGACTACGCGACATCTGTAATGGAGATGACGACAATGACTGGATGACTATAACGTATAATCTTCCCGCTAATTATGGGAGTTCGATTATGCTTAATTACGGATATGCGGCTAAAAGTATACCTCAGCGTGTTTCTCTGGAACTGTATGCAGAATGATCATATTCATGTCTTGTAATTTCATGCATACAGATATATGTAAAACTGTCAATGTAACGATTTTTTTATTTGTTTTGTAGCAGCAAACTTTTATTAACTCTTTTCTCTGGACAAATATTAAGCCGATAAATCAGCCCCCTCCCCCGTGATGATATTGATTTCTATTTAGGGGCTGATATCACCTATTCATTAAATCATGCAAAAATCTGCAGACAGTTTTGGCTGCACACATCGGTGTACACTCTATACACTTACCGGTATTTCTCGCGGCTGTGGAACTACCGTCGGCTGACTGGTTCTTTTGGAGGCATGTACATTATATTTCCGGAGCAAATCCTGTGTTTGGTGACTAGTAAATCTACGTTGAATAGCACAACCCTCTGTCCTGTGGCCATTTTGATTTCGTGCCGATATGGCTGTTACCAATTACCGGTATGTGTCTAAAGTGTACGCAGGTTTGTTCCGGAAAGATTTGCAGGCAGCAAAATTGCACATTTTAATGAACAGGTGACATCAGACCTGCAGATCGTCTATCAGTATCAACACAGATTTTTTTTTTTTTTTTGGGGGGGGCTCATTTATCGGACTAGACAAATATAATAAGTGTTATTGCCAATATCAACTATAACGGAACTAGAACTGAAAATCTCCTGACTTAAAGTTTGTACCATTCAGAAGATAATTCTCGCCCAAAAGTTTCCAGTTTGCCTTTTTCTGCAAAGTACAATGTGGTAAAGTGGCAACGACGAGAAGGGCGACATAAATGAATAATTAAACGACGACGACGAAGTAGATGACGAAATCGAGTTTAGCTTTACGTTGATGAAGTTGTTCGTGGCCTTTTTAAAACCCATAATCATTTATGAAATGAGTGGGTACAATCAAATCAGACTGATTATGTAGTCAATAAAATATGTATTTAAATTATATCAAAAGCAATAACAATATAATGGAACTCGGGCTCCAAGTTTGAAATTTGTTTTTTTTAGTACTCAAAAGCAAATTAAAATTATCACTAAACCAGCTTGTATGTTTTTCTTTTTACACATTTCAAAATGTTAGGAATGAAATTTTGAAAAGTATAA
Source organism: Megalonaias nervosa (assembly GCA_016617855.1). Classification (NCBI taxonomy): domain Eukaryota; kingdom Metazoa; phylum Mollusca; class Bivalvia; order Unionida; family Unionidae; genus Megalonaias; species Megalonaias nervosa. Next base: position 81,141 of record JAECUM010006045.1, read on the forward strand.
ATTTTACTAATGAAAATTTGAGTTCGACTTATGTGCCCCAAGTTTCGTGACTGCAGTGATTCCTGATTTTGCAGACGTTGGTTGGCATTTTAGTTATGTTGGGGCTGCAGTCGGTACGCGCTCAGACCAAATAACCGACTGTCTGCTTTGAGTTCTGAGCGAGATCAAAAAATTTATCTCCAGCAATTTAAAAGCTCATAAGACGTTTCTATCAAGCATTCTCAGAATTAACAAAAATATTTTTCGAACTTTGATTAGAAAAAAAATGTTTTTAAGCGAACAGGATTTTGGTAATACATCGGTCACTACTGTATACATACAGGTGTGACATGATACAGTGCACTACACGAGTACAGCCATTCATCCTGTTCTGCACGGCGACTGAAGTGTATGTCGATGTGGTTATGTATTCGTAGGGCAGGTTTAACCACTTGGCGAGGGACCTGGGGTGGGGGTGGGGGTGGGGGGTCGCCAAAAAGCGGTGCCCCAATTTTTTTTTGGACACTACTGCAGGAGAACGAACGAATAAAGCAAAAGAGGCATCGTTGACTTAACTTTGCGTCCTCTCGTACATCACAGCTATAGCCTAATCCAGCTCTGCTGCTGTCCACTCGCCCAATATTATCAGCTTGGCGGCTTGCCACATTGTGCAGTATTCATTTTGAAAGTTTATAATCAACGATGTCCCAACGCCGGGGGATGGGGAGTGGGGGTGGAAGGTTCGCCTAGGGCGCAAAATACCCTTGCATCGGCCATGTATAGGTGCATTTACTCGCCTTAAATTAAATATTAATTATTGTGCAGAAATTTAATAATAATATAGTTGAACCAAAATCAATTGAATCTAGAATATTGAATACTCTGCTCCTTAACTGTTATCAAGAAACTTCCAGATGAACATTTTTTTTTTTATTGCAACAGAGTTGCGGACAGGTAGGACAACTAAGATAAAATTCCAGGTGCCCAAAACAGTCGGGAGATCCACTGCCAGCATATTTTGTAATTAATAGGAGACTACTAGAGAATTTTTCCTAGGGCCCACAAATCCTGTCTGCAGCTCTGGATCCCAATTGACATTTACACTGGTGGCCAGGTACTAAATGGGGTGAAGAAAAGAGGATATTGGGTCTAATCATCACAAAATAGGACAGTACAATTTTTTCCAACATAAGTAGTTTTCACTGTGTTATCATTGCGTGTGACATTTACTCTGGTTTGTATAGGATCACAGTTTGAGGTTGACCTTGTCCAAAAATGTCTGTGTTCTTCATATTGAGTTTTGCCATATTTTTTTCTCAAGGTATGTAAATAATGACCTTCGAAAGTAATATGGATGTAGGAGGAACCAAAAAAGTGAATAACCCCATGCATGCATAGGTACACACATACATACATATTCTGTTTATGAGTTTGTCTTAAAATGTGCACTTTGACATTATTTTCACATTCAGATAAGAGCTTCATTTGTTTACAGGCAGAACAAGAGTATATAAACAGTTACAACCGTTACAGAAACTGTGGCACTCTAGACAATCGGGAACAGGCTCGTGCAGACTTCCACAATGGTCACAATGATTATATTTTCCAGATACAGGCTTCCAATCGGATAATGGATGAATTTTCTATAGCTATTCCACAAGTACTAGAGGTAAAGTATGGGTGGTAGTGCTAATGACTCACTTACACTAGAAACAAATGACCCTCTGACAATAAGTTCAATGTATAAGGCACAGAATATATTAAATTTCTGAGCCTCAGAGTCTGGATTTAGATTTAAATTTTAGGTATTTATATTTTGCATTGAGTTACTTGCAGTTAAATTTGACATAATTTGAGTTATTTTGAATAAATTTTTTGGGCAGAAAACCTCAACTCTGTTTTGTTTATACAGTCACTGTACAAGAAAACCCACTTGCATATATCACTATATGTATTTTGTACATTTATTAATATGTCCTCAATGTTGTGTTTGTGTACATAAACTCCTTCACTTTGTAACTTTTCTACCCTTGACTCATCAAATCAGGTGGTTTTATAAAGTTTCATTTGACATGTACCACATTAAACTTGGTGCTAATTTGTTCATTAGCTTACAATTTGAAAACATTTTTAAGATACATTTGGGCTTTTAGTTTCAGCTGGAGGTTTTGGGTCATCCAGTCAAAAAGGGTGTTATTACAAAGGATGTTACCCGTGAAAAGTGACTTTTCATTGGTTGAAGTGAAAACTCAGTCTCATCAGAGTTTCCCAGCCAGAAGTTCAGGCTCAGATAAACGAACTTTAGATCGGGGTCTATTTGCTAAAACTGAGATTATTCTCAAATCAGTGTCTTCCTCAGAACTTATGGTCAAGAGAATCTTCATGGCTTGCCATTTGGTACTTGAAGAACATATATTGCATATGCTAACTTAAGACGAGTCCAACTGTAAACTGCACAGACCAGATATACCAGCGCATAATGTGCCATCAGATCTGGGTCTATGCAATTTGTTAGGAGTAATCAATAGAACAAACAACAAAGACCCTGATCTGCGGGTGCATTATGCTATGGGAGATCAGGATCTTTGTTGTTTGCAGTTTGACTCAACTTATAAGTGAGTACGGACTTATAAGTGAGTATATATGGTAAACAAGAACAGTTGAATACTATATAAAACTGTCATTGATATATATGATTTCTTCTTGTTGGAGATTTCACTTGCAACAAAATGTCAACCATGTTAAATCTGCTTCGACTCTTATGATATAATGTGAATGCACAATGAAATTGAGCATGTTATCAGATTTTTAACTAATCATTACCAATATAGAAACAAAAGAGTCCTTATAAGTGATTAATTATAATGCCATTTGGCTGCACAGGCTTAGACAATAGGACTGTTATGTGATTAAACTTTCTTTCATGATGTCCTTAACCATGTAAAATATCTGGCTGCTAATCAAGTCCTTTGGTTGATTACTGTTTCACCATGTAAAATATCTGGCTGCTAATCAAGTCCTTTGGTTGATTACTGTTTCACCATGTAAAATATCTGGCTGCTAATCAAGTCCATGGTTGATTACTGTTTCACCATGTAAAATATCTGGCTGTTAATCAAGTCCATGGTTGATTACTGTTTCACCATGTAAAATATCTGGCTGCTAGTCAAGTCCATGGTTGATTACTGTTTCACCATGCCATTTTACAGGGCCTTACGGGAAACATTTTTTTTTTTATTTTGCCATATCTCCAGCAAATCTAATTTTTTGTTCATAATTGGAAAAGAATCATGGATTTAGTGAATCTTTTGTTGTTGTTGTTGTTGTTGTTGTTGTGGGGCTTAATGCCATTTTTCAGCACACAATAGGCTATACATGGTGGCCAGTATTAATGGTGGAGGAAGAAACCAGGAAATCCACGGAAAGAACCACCTACCCATGAGAAGCTGCTGGCAAGCTTTCTCACATATCCACATTCGCCAAATCCGAGACTCAAATCCACGCAGACTGAGGTGAGATGGCAGTGATCCATAACAGAAAGCGCTTTAGACCACTCGGCCACTCGCGGCCCCTGAATCTTTTGTCAGTAGGCACAGAAAATACCCTTACAGAGCATGAAAGTTTGAGCTGTCCTGTAATCAATTCAGATGATGGTTAATTCCTGGAACATCGACTTATAGTAAATAATTTTGTGCTAGAGGCTGTTTGAAGAGTGGAAAATTGAAAAGAAACATTAGTTCTGGAAGGAGTATGTGTGTACACCTCTTCCTCGATAACTTGTGCAGAACTTGGTCCTAAAACACAGATTGCAGCATAAGTGAGTTTGTGAGTTATTGTGGCACCTCTTTTTATATGTTCCTATGCATAGGGTATATATACAGTTTAGTTGCATGTCAGCACTATACTGGCTATATGCTGCTGCTCAGAAGGAAGTTCTAAAAAATGTAAGATAAAGAATTGCAGAAAGAAACAATGATAAATATCACCATGCAATACAATAAAATACAAGGTAAAGATATTTAAACACTAAGGTAAAAAAATATAAATCCTTTAATATATAGGGTAGGGTGAGTGTTAAAGGACTTGTAACTCAGTGACATTAAAGAGACTTAGCTAACATGAAAAAAATGCATCATATTTTTAATATAGATAGATCAAAATAGAATTAATGTACCCAACATGAAAAAAATGCATCATATTTTTAATATAGATAGATCAAAATAGACTTAATATACCGTATATTAAGGTTTTTCAGTATTTTGAAGTTTCTACGTTAATTTTTTTTGATTGGGTTCCCAAAGCTCATTTCCATTATGCAAAATCTGAATTCACTCTCTTGTTTAGTTACAAATTCACAGGAATAAATTTAATAAATCACAGAAAAAAGTATTGAAATATTCATTGCCTTGGATATTAGATGGTATCATTTTAAGTTCTTGCTCATCTTTTGATAGAAACATAGCAAATAAGTTGGAAATATGGCTCTCTGTCATAGCTGACTGCAGTAAAGTGGACGACCAAGACTATGTTTTGCCTACAATGTGTGGGTTCACGGTGTATAAATACATTGACAAAAATGTCAGAGTTTAAAGTCCAGGTCCTGAAATTGGAGGTTCTTGAAATAGGGACTCTCATGACTTAGATCTCTGATTTGAATAATATCTTTCAAATTTTTTTTAATATTTCAAAATTTTTCTTTAAATGTGCTTGTCTTTAAATGGGCAACAGTGTTAATACAAATATACCGGTACATGAGAATGTTTCTTGACACTCTTGTAAAATAGTTTATGTTAATATTTACTGCTAAATTTAAAGAAAATTACCAATTGGAGTCCAGGTTCATCCTAATTGAAGTATGATTTCTTTAGAATTTTTATTTTTGTCAAAGCTATAATTTGAATTCATTAGAATGTTATATAAAAATGTACACAAGTTGATAAGTAGTTTCCTTTCTTACAGGAGATGGAGGAGATTTATATAGATACCGCTAATACTGTGAATGTGGCAATTGAAAGTCATTCACTGCTTCTGCTGACTAAGGTAGGTAAGGGAAATACGTTCGTATCATTTATTTTTGTGCATCTCGGTTTTTGAGGTTTTGTAAAATAAGACATTTTCATGGGTACTTAAATTCGTGTTTTTGCCTGTCAAAGCTTGCATATTTGTAAGTATTTAATTGTTGTGGATTAACTTGTACAAAATAAAAAATACAAAAGAACAAAACAATGCTAGCAACAAACAGTGGTCACTTCAGTGTTTATAATGATACTACTACATGTATGAGCACAAATCAAACACCTGTCAAGATTAATCATTTACACTCAGCATCGTAGGGAGCCAATGCAACCAAAAACAATAATCGGTTAATAAAGTACAGTAACCATAAAGTTGCACCATCAGTGATATTAACACAGTGACTAAAGAGTGGTAAATATTCAGACTGTTGGTTTGGATAATATCATGATTCCACATGTGACATGTAATATGTGACCAGCAGTCCCTTGCTAAATGCTATTATCAAGCAGTGTCAACATTTGATATGTTAAGAGCCTATCGGAGTATGAAGATACTGACTAAATTGAGAAAAAAAAACAACGGAATCACTCCTTTGCTTGAGTCTACCCCTTCTATGAACCAACTTCAAACAGTAGACTTTACAACTAATAAATACTAAAAATAATTATAATCACATTTCCACAACTGGGACATAAACAGGGAAAAGGAAGACGTCACTGATGAAGATCATTGTATTGTATTTGTGGACCTTATAATTTCATCAATGAAGCTGATTCATGTGGAATGGATAATGGTGGTTAACATGAAAATTTATTAAAGATTGGACCTAATTATCAGTGGCTTGGAGAAAGCAGGAGTTGTTTAATTCAACAGTTTCAGGATTATTTACCTGACAAACATTTGTGTTTACAGCAGACTAAACTGACATGATGAGGATTCAGTTGTTTTGTTCGAAAATCAGTAAAAGTGTGAGTTTCAGTTCATGCTGTAATTAATATATAATGAATATAAATCTTGGGACACAAAAAAATAATTATTTTTTGTGTCTTAGGACTTGTATGCATGTAAAAAATATATCATTTTCAATGTTCCAAGACTTACAGACACAAAACATATCAAGACAAAAATAAATGATGGCCCATTTCATTGTAATGATGCTTACATTAAATTGGTGATGACACAAATATAAATCGTGAATGTAATCAAAGCTTTCTCAGTGTCTGATTTGCACAATATTGTCAAATCATCAATATGCCATAAGAAGAACAACTGCTATTTAGGTAGACGTGACTTGTAAAGGGCACTTCAGCATTAGTAGAAACTTTTTAAAAGAGTGCAGAAGAGTACATTGATTCACAAATATGAGTGGGCAAAATTTCTTTTCATTTTTGGGGATTTGTACAGCACAACAACACAGATAAGTTATTTAACTCTGAGGCAATCATGGTAGATGACCTGGACTGATATGACCAGGATTTTTGTTGTTTGCAGTTTGACTCGACTTATAAGTGAGTATATATAGTAAACGAAGCTATTTATACATGTAAATATTAGCCTTAGCTCCTGTTCTATTAGTCCCTTTCTGTGACATGAAGCAAGGTCAATCAGGCCCATTCTTTATCTTAGAGTTTGTTTTTATGTGTGTATGTTGAACCACTTTTTGATAAGACATTGTTGTGTAAATGGGCAATTAGAGATGGCTGTAGAGGGTCAGTGTGTGATATAATGGGAACTTGGAATGCAAAAGCTACAGAGGATATAGTTGTTGTGTTAGGGGGCTGCAGGGTACAACTGGCTTCAGAAGGTCAATTAAAAGTGTTTACAGTGTTTTCCATACAGGCAGCTGCTGAAATTCAATTACTGGTATTTATGTCACCTAGAGGGGACTGACTTTCTATGCAGTAAATTTGGCTGCAGACGGTTAGTATTGTATAATGGACCTACTTGTTACAATTGGTTTTAGAGGACTGGTGCTTGATTTGATGTCTTACTTTTATCTTTATTTTTATATACATTTTTATGGAATTGTCTGAATTTTACCTTGAAACTTTTATTATTTAATTACTTTATGTCTCTCTTGCAAGGCTTTATCTTCCTCAAGTTGTATTTCCAGTTCTTTATATTTGTATAGTTAGAGCTTGACTTTTATTCATTATGTAGCCAGTATTGTGCTGGTATGTTGTTAAACCCTACAACCACTACTGCTTAGTACACAGATGGTTGCTGTGGATCAATTCTTGATGTAATAGGGCTGTCTGATGGAGATGACAGCAGAGGGTCAGTTCTTGGTGTAATTGGGCTGCTTGATAACAATGGCAGCAAAGGGTCAGTGTTGGTGTAATTGGGCTTTGTTACGACTCTATAGTCTTAAAATAAGTAACAGAAAAGAGCAAAAAAACAAATTTTGTAAAATTCAACAAATAATTTATTTCTCTAATACAAATGAAAATTTGAAAAGAACTTACAGTATTGTGAATTAAATTCCCATTAGTCCTAAACATTTTGATCACAAATCCAAATGTATAAAGTTCCAACTGAATTCCAGTGGTATTCCAGATAGGTTCTGATATTGAATGTGTTGCTGTGCCTGAAGTCTTCAATGTGATAATGTGCCAGTGACCTGAAGGATGATGATATACAAACAGTCTTTTGAAGTATCACCATAATATAGTCCAAAAATGTTATTGTCTGAATTCACAATAATTCCAAATTAAAGTTTATCTCCAAGAATATTATTGATGGGCACTTTGTATTTCCAGTGAACAATATTTTTAATAAATAATTCCACCCAAGTGAAAAACTGAACACAACAATAAAATTGATTCTGCTTTAAGATGTTAAGGCAAGAATCAGTAATTTTTAAAGTAAACAACATTGTATAAAAAGCTAAGAAACAAAAACAGAACCAGGATGAGAGTAAAAAGTTCATTTCTAGAACATTCTAAGTGTAACAAGATAACCTGGTCGGATTTTGGATTTATAACAGAACACTTTTGATGGTGATACAAATACAATGTTTATTGATGAATGACTTGAATGAGAAAAGAATTATGATTAATACATGCATGTATAAGCTCCAAATATTGGACAAGTTAACATAATCTGCACGAACCTAATAATGCAGCATAAATGTGAATACAAATAAATGAACTTACACAGAAAAAGGGCAAAGGTTAATGATTCACAGTGATTTCACACGACGAAAGGAATGATGTGTTTTACTCAAATAGTAAAAATGATGTACTTTACTCATATAGTAAAATGTATTCACTCAAATAGTGAAGAATGAGTTACTTTACTCCAATGGTAAAATGACGAAAACAAAGGGACAGATACCATACAAAATATCTTTACGGTCCCAAAACACTGGGTATAACAAACCCCATAATTAGCTCACGGCTAAAAGATTACATGCATGGAGTAACACAAAACACTCCGTCACTAGCACACTTGGCTACCAGTCACACTGGTCAATCAAGCAGTCAGCATTTCAGGTAGTCACCGACCACCATTCAATTTCTTGGTCAATCAAGCAATCAGCGCCCACCAATCAGTCAGCAACGCCCGATCACCTACTACTCAACCAGCAACACTGTTCACTCAGCTCTACAGCTGCTATGGTTCAGCTTTAGAGCTGCTATGGTCAACTTTTATGGTTGGCTCTACAGCTGGGACCACGTCGACTCTGATCAGCTGAAAATACATCTAACACCGTGTACTCAGCATGACACGGGCATATACGATAACATGTAATGATGCTATATACGATAAGCTATACAAATTACATTATCAGCACAACATTACAAAGCAATAAACAGGTTCAGAAGTGGACCTACCTGTGTCCGACAAGAATCCTGTGGTACTAAACGTTTCTTAAAAATGCAACTTTATATTGCTAATATAAATCTCTTGCTAAGTCACAAACAAGAATAGAAAATATTTGCATTATACTACATAAGCCGGAGTTGCATAAAACATATACAAAAATAAACATGGTAGTACAATAGTTATAACTTATACACAAGAAATTAATAAATAACTTACATACCTCTACAGCTGAAGATGTGCAAGTCCTTAAGTAGACTGCTCGCTGACAAGACGTTTTGTAATGTAAAGATTTAGTCTTACCGTGAGGCATTTATACACAGACGATGCAGCATACATTGTCTGTGCGCTGGAAGTATTCGTTTTTTCCTATCGAAAGCACTTTGCACGTGCGACATAGGATGAACCGAACTCACTGTTTTGAAACAATGTACAGTATACATAAATCACCCGAGTACATGTATTTAATAAATAAAGGGGATTTATTCAATTCCGTGACACTAAGTTGTCAACATGTTAATGCCTATTAATAAAATTATAATAAAGAACATGGCAAACATCGGGTATACCATGTTTTTCCATGGGGGGAATACCGATGTCTTTGGCTCACATTAATATAAACATGTTTACCTCCACTGATATTGAATCTATACTCACAGAGAAATATTAGCTATTCATTACACTGTTTAGAAAATAAATGTCCCTAGTGAGGTTCAAAGTGAACTCGATTGTGAACATGGTCAGGTACAAAATACAAATGTATTTAACATGTAATCATTAAGAAAATCCAGCAAATAATACAAATAAAATATACATAACAGGATGCTTGATAACAGTTGCTGCAGAAAGGTCGGTTCTTGGTGTGATTTGGCAGCTTGATACAAATGGCAGCAGAGGGTCAGTTCTTGGTATAATTGGCTTTGCTTAATAATGATGGTTGCAGAGGGACCATTCATTAATTGTGCAGCATGATAGAGATATAGAGGCTGTAGGGATGTTTCATGGTGTAATTTGGCTGCTTGATACATCTGACTGCAGTGGCCAGTTTTAATTGGGCTGCTTAAAAAAACATGACTGCAGAGAGTCAGTTCTTGGTGCAATTCACCTGCTTGAGCAAGATGGAAGCAAATTGTCTGTTCCTGATGTAATTATGCCACTTAATACAGATATTCTCAGAATACAAGTTTTTTGTGTATTTGGTATGCTAGGTAAAGATGTAATTGGGCTGCTTGATAGAGTTGGGTTGCTTGAGTCATATGGCAGCAGAGGCTCACTTCTTAGTATAATTTGGGCTGTTTGAGAAAGATTGTTACAGAGGGTCTTTTCTTGGTATTGGGCTGCTTAATACAGATGACTGCAGAGGGTCAAATCATGGTGTAATTGGGCTGCTTTATAAAAATGGCAGCAGAGGTCCAGTTATTGGTATAATTGGGTTGCTTGATAAATATGGCTGCAGAAGGTTGGTCCTTGAGTTCTTGGTGTAATTTGGATGCTTGATAAAGATGACAGAAGAGGCTGAATTCTTAGTACAATAGGGCAGCTTGATAAAGGTAGCAGCAGGGGTCAGTTCTCATATATGTAAGATCTGTGACACAGAGGGTCATTTCTTGGTGCAGTTGGGTTGCTTGATACAGATGACAGCAGAAGGCAAGTTTTTGAGAATCCATTCTGGGTGTAACTGGTCTGCTTGATACAGATGGCAAATGAGGGACAGTTCTTGTTGTAATTAGGCTGATTGATAAAGAATGCAGCAGATGATCATCAGATGGTCATTTCTTAGGTGTAATTAGGCTGCTTGACACAGATAGCAGCAGGGGGTCAATTTTATATAATTGGGTTGTTTGATACAGGTGACAAAGAAGTTCAGTTCTTGGTGTAATTTGGCTACTCGATACATCTTTCTGCAGAAGGTCAGACCTTGGTGTAATTGAACTGCTTGATTCAGATGGCTGCAGATGGCCAATTATTGGAGCAAGTGCACTGCTTTATTCAGATGGATGAAAGGGGTTAGTTCTCATATAATTGGGTTGCTTGATCCAGATGGCAGCAGAGTTCTTGGTGTAATCAAGACGCTTGTTTAAGATGGTAGCAGAGAGTCAGTACTTGGTGTGATTTGGCTGCTTGATAAAGATGGCAGTAAAGGGTTGGTTCACGAGTCATTTGTTGTTTGGGCTTTCTGATATAGATAACAGCAGAGGGTAAGTTTTGGTATAATCAGGCTGCTTGATAACTATGGCATCATATGGTCACGTTTTGAGAGTCAGATTTTTGTGTAATTGGACTGTTTAATACAGATGACAGCTGTTAATTCTCAAATAATGTTGCTGCTTGATTGAACAAGTGGACTATTTCTTGTTATGGGCTGCTCAATAAAGATGGCAGCAAAGGATCAATTTTTATTGGAATGGGGCTGCTTGATCCATCCAGATGGCAGCGAAGGGCAAGTTCTTGGTGGATTTGGGCAGCATGATAAAGATTGCAGCTGAAGGTCAGTTCTTGGTGTAAAAGATTGCTTGGTACAGACATCTGCAGAGGCCAATTCTGACAGAAATGTGGCTGTTTGATGCAGATGCAGCAGATGGTTAGTGCTTAGTGCAAGTAGGCAGCTTGATGCAGCTGGCCACATAAGGTCAATTCATTTATAATTGAGCTGCTTGATACAGATGGCAGCTTAGGGTAGGTTCTTGGTGTAAATGGGCTGTTTGATACATCTGGCTGCAGAAGGTCAGTTCTTGATATAATTGGGCTACCTGATACATAATGGTAGCAGAGGGTCAGTTTTTAGTGTCATTGGACTGCTTGTTTAAGATTGGAGCAGATGGTCACTTCTTGGTGTAATTGGGTTGCTTGATAAAGATGGCATTAGAGGATCAGATCTTGTGTAATTGGACTGCTTGATATAAATTTCAGCAGAGTGTCAGTTCTTGGTGTTGGATTGCTTGGTACAGGTGACTGAAGAGGCAGAATTCTTTGTATAATAGTGCTGCTTGATAAAGGTAACAGTGGAGGGGAAGTTCTCATACAAGTAAGATACCTGACACAGGGTCAGTTCTTGGCACAGTTGTGTTACTTGATACAGATGACTCTAGAAAGTCAGTTTTTGTAAGTCCACTCTGAGTGTAATTATTCTGCTTGATACAGATAGCAACAGGGTGTCAGTTCTTATATAATTTGGTTGTTTGATGCAGATGGCAGCAGAGGGACAGTTCTAATATAATTTGGTTGCTTGATCCAGATGGCAGCAGAGGGTCGGTTCTTGGTGTGATTGAGCTGCTTGATAAAGATGGCAGCAGAGAAGGAGTTAATAGTGTACTTTATGCTGTCTAATGCAGATAGCAGAAGAGGGTTAGTTCTTGGTATTGGTTTGTAGATAAAGATGGCAGCAGAGAGTCAGTTCTTAGTGTAATTGGACTGTTTGATCAAGATGGCTGCAGAGGATCAGTTATATAATTGGACTGCTTGATACAGATGGCAGCAGATGGTTGGTTTTTGATGTGGGCTGTTTGACTCGTCTGGCAGCAGAGAGTCAGTTCGTAATGTCATTGGATTCCATGGTAAAGATTTCAGCAAAGAGTCAGTATTGTGTAATTGGGCTGCTTGATAAAGATGGTTGCAGAGCCCAGTATTTGAGTGAAATATAATTGCTTTATATCTAGATGTAGTAAAAGGTGCTTTGTGTGATTGGGCATTTTGACACAGATGGATGCACTATGTCATTTCTTGGTGTATTGGGATGCTTGATACAGATGGTTGCAGATGCTTGATATAGATAGCAGCAGAGGTCAGTCTTTGTGTAATTAGGCTGTTTGATCCAAATGACTGCAGAGGGTCCATTCTTGGTGTAATTGGGCTGTTTGATCCAAATGACTGCAGAGGGTATGTTCTTGGTGTAATTGTGTTTGATCCAAATGACTGCAGAGGGTATGTTCTTGGTGTAATTGGGCTGTTTGATCCAAATGACTGCAGAGGATCCATTCTTGGTGTAATTGGACTGTTTGATCCAAATGACTGCAGAGGGTTCATTCTTGGTGTAATTGGGCTGTTTGATCCAAATGACTGCAGAGGGTCCATTTTTGGTGTAATTGGGCTGTTTGATCCAAATGACTGCAGAGGGTCCATTTTTGGTGTAATTGGGCTGTTCGATCCAAATGACTGCCGAGGGTCCATTTTTGGTGTAATTGGGCTGTTTGATCCAAATGACTGCAGAGGGTCCATTTTTGGTGTAATTGGGCTGTTTGATCCAAATGACTGCAGAGGGTCCATTCTTGGTGTAATTGGGTTTTTTGATCCAAATGACTGCAGAGGGTATGTTTTTGGTGTAATTGGGCTGCTTGATACAGATATCTGCAGACAGTCAATTCTTATGTAATGGAGAAGCCTGATACAGATGACAGCAGAGGGTCACATGAATGCTCTATACATGTTCTTGTAGAGTTATCAATGTTTTGTTGTTTTATGACACCTCAGCAAATGAAAGACTTTCTAATACCATGGCAGTGAGAGGGCAAGTTCTTAATGCATTGGGTGGGGCTCCCTGAAATAAACAGCTGCAGAAGGTCAAATTTTGGTATCTGTTTTTTGTATCAAGGATAAAGAAGACTGTAGAAGGTATAGCTTGTTACAGTTAGACTGTGACACAGATGGCAGCAGATTGTACATTTTTGTGTTATAATAGTAACTATAGATTGTTGTGTAAGATTGACTATTATTGTAATGTCAAATCATACTCTTAGGAGGAACATGATTTATCTTTATGTTTGTGGGTTTGAATCCTGGCCAAGTCATACCAAAGACTTATAAAAATGGTACTAACAGATGCCTCACTGGGCACTCAGCATTAAGAGATTAGTGTTAGGACTGGTCAGCCTGGTGTCGGGATAATGTGACTGGGTGGGACATGATGTTACATGTCTGCAGCATGATGCCCCAGTGCTAGACATCACTGTCAACTGGCACACAGCAGACATCATAGTGATATGGCTGAAAAATTGTTAAAACTATGTTCAAAATCCAAATCATCCACGCACACTTATCTTTGAGCCAACTGGCTTTTTAACAGACATATAAAAGATGATGGCAGTACCAGGGTCAGCTGTAACAGAAATTATATTAAATTAATGGTAAATAAGGACATGGAAACATGCTATCATGTACACAAAAATTATGAGAGTACTGGATTGATTGATTGATTGATTGATTGGCACATCAACACATAAAAGATTATACTGTGTGGTGGCAGTTGGAGTACAGTGTCTTGCTCCGAGACAAGTCATGCCAGCTGAGTCTGGGCAGGATTCAAGTATGCACCTGTTTTATTGAGTACTTTTCATCAAGAGTATCAGTTCTTGGTGTAATCAGGGTGTTGCATCCAGACTGGATGGTCATGGAATTATGCCCCAATTCTACAACAGTGCATATTTAAAGAGGGAGAAGTCACACAAAAGATGAAAATTCCTGCATGTTTTATATAATGATGCGCATTAATTATAACAAAAATGTAAATCTAATAGCCATCATTTGCATCAAAGTGTACAACAGCCTCCTTTCTGTAAACCAGTACCATTCAGCACAGCTTATATTTGAACTGGGATTTGCAAGAAATTAGTATGTGATTATGCGCATGTAATTGTGCCTGGAGGGTTATTGAAATAGCTTCACATACTGGTTGTTGTTGTATTTAGCACTTAACAAGTGTTATAGCTGAAGCATATGACTGATTTGTTTTCTGATGAAATACTGAAAGTGGGGAGGATACAAATGTCTTGATAATGTTGGCACTTGGTGCAAATTCATTGACTAAAAATGCTCCATTTGAACTACTGCTGCTGATGCAGATGAACATGACAGAAGTTGAGAATAACTGCATGGAAAATGAAAGTTTTAAATGTGAAGGTTTCTAGTGCTAACAGCAGTTATATAATCATGATAGGAACACAAAGCCTTGAATTTTAAAAAATTAAATTTTGTTAATGCAGGGTAAATCCTTGAATGATCATTTTGCAGGAATCAGACCAGGTTCTTAAAATTTGTGCTGAAAAATCAAACAGCTGTGCCAGAATTGTGCATTTTATTTTCAAACTACCATTATGGTCTTCATTAAATCTGCCCTTTATGTAGGAACTTTTCCATCCTGTTTTCAAAATGTTTTTCCTCCCAGATTTTCATTTCTAGAATGGACCCTGTTAACATCGTCTTTTACGCTCTTGATTACTACTTTATCATTGAAGCTAATAGAAGAAAAAGATAAATATATGAATAAATTAATAAATAAGTAAATAAATAAATAACCTGATGCTCCTTTTTCAATTGGATGCAGATCTTGGTACATACTTAAAGGAAGATAACCATTACTAGTTTGTGCAGGCAGAATGAGAAAGCTTTGTAGCACAGGGGAGACAACACTAATCAAATTGGTCACTTTGCAGCTTGCTTTTTTATCTGAAGACCTCCAATATTCTTTATATGCTTTGGAGAGCTAAATCTTAATCTTGAAAGAAAAATTGTTTATCTTGTAATCCATGCAGTTCCCACATATAAAAGGATGCTAAGTTTGGATTCATTATACATTTTATATTGATTTGAGTAATTCTTATGTTGGTTACTTGTCTCTCAACTTTTGTAAATAAATAACCAATTCATTATTATTATTATTATTATTATTATTACTACATAGGTGTGATAGCTTTCACATTTTAATATTGAAATAAAGAAAATTTGAGACAATATTTCATTGGATATAAATGTTTTAGGAATGTATGCAACACTAGTTTCTTATTAACGTTGCCTGCAACAATTAAGGAAAATGAATCACAGATTTATATAAATCTCTACCGTTTTGGGTGACTTGTTTTCTCAAATGTTTATCATGATTCCCGATATTATTGACACTGAAAACGTATTCTTTCCATGATGATGAAAGTAACTGTAATGAATTAAACAAGACTTTTCTTTCCTCAGAAAGTAAAATAATTGGTAAATAACTCTAAATTATTTTTGTCTCGTATCAGGCAAATGAACAGCAGAAAAGGTATGAGGACTTACTCAAAGTGTGTCGTCAAGTAAATCCACAACTGGATGTGGCTCACTTTGTGAAAGCTGTCTACATTGAGGGCCCTCGTTATGACCTTGAACACCATCGTTTTAAACCCTGTGATCCAGCTGTTGCCAATGCAGAGGTAAGGATTGACCTGAAAAGTTTTGCTGCTGTCTTGAATCCCCCCCCCAAAAAAAACAGTACCATATTATCCTGTACTGAATGCCAGCTTGACTGTGAATAGTGTAGACACATGATGCAGTAATTAGAGCTCAGTAATGTT
Source organism: Megalonaias nervosa (assembly GCA_016617855.1). Classification (NCBI taxonomy): domain Eukaryota; kingdom Metazoa; phylum Mollusca; class Bivalvia; order Unionida; family Unionidae; genus Megalonaias; species Megalonaias nervosa. Next base: position 97,277 of record JAECUM010006045.1, read on the forward strand.
CAGTCTGATCATTGAGGGGAATGGGATGGACCCATATTTGCTGGCATGTTATGCCTTAGTAGATTAGAGATCAATACTGTTAATTTTTTTTATTTTCAAGAAAACAGTGTGGACCTCTATCTGCTGGGATATTATAGCTTAGTATATTTGAGTAAGTGTGGACCTCTATCTGCTGCGATATTATAGCTTAGTATATTTGAGTAAGTGTGGACCTCTATCTGCTGGGATATTATAGCTTAGTATATTTGAGTAAGTTGGACCTCTATCTGCTGGGATATTATAGCTTAGTATATTTGAGTAAGTGTGGACCTCTATTCGCTGGGATATTATAGCTTAGTATATTTGAGTAAGTGTGGATCTCTATCTGCTGGGATATTATAGCTTAGTATATTTGAGTCAGTGTGGACTTCTATCTGCTGGGATATTATAGCTTAGTATATTTGAGTAAGTGTGGACCTCTATCTGCTGGGATATTATAGCTTAGTATATTTGAGTAAGTGTGGATCTCTATCTGCTGGGATATTATAGCTTAGTATATTTGAGTAAGTGTGGACCTCTATTCGCTGGGATATTATAGCTTAGTATATTTGAGTAAGTTGGACCTCTAGCTGCTGGGATATTATAGCTTAGTATATTTGAGTAAGTGTGGACCTCTATTCGCTGGGATATTATAGCTTAGTATATTTGAGTAAGTGTGGATCTCTATCTGCTGGGATATTATAGCTTAGTATATTTGAGTCAGTGTGGACTTCTATCTGCTGGGATATTATAGCTTAGTATATTTGAGTAAGTGTGGACCTCTATCTGCTGGGATATTATAGCTTAGTATATTTGAGTAAGTCCTCCTCATTCTTATTGTTTGAAGTGAACAGCATGGACCTTGATCCGCAGCAACATTACGCCTCAGTAGATTAGGGCAGATTAGAGTCAATACTGTTCCTTCATATTATTTCAAGAGAACATTTATATTAAGGGACCATGGTTGTTCATAAGGCTATACTGTATATCTGGCAATTGGAAGCATGAAAGCAATCATGAAAACAAAATTAGAGCACAAACTTTGGCATGTGAGACAGGTTGCAATTTTGTGTTCTGTTATAATTTCATACATTTTGATTAAAATGGCAAGATAAACAAATCTTTCCATGTAGATTGCTTCCACAAAATTTTGTGCACTTTTATTTTAAAAAAGGTATGCATAATGAAGTCAAATTTATAACTGTTTTACTTGTATATTTTGTCTAGTGAAGTTTTTTGCAATTATTATTAGTTAATTTAATAGCAGTAATGCATCACCTATCACTATTGTTTGGCTTAATATTTTTCATGACAAAAAACCTCATTTGTTTGATGTGAATACATCCTCCCATAGAGTGGAGAATTGTTAATGGGACATGACCCACATGTGTACCTGGCAGGCCTGTGCACTGAACACCCTGAACACCTTGTTAATGGACATATGTTGAAGTTGTGACCAGAGAAAATTTGCTTGTTGCTGGTGTTTTACTCAGTTGCGGTCTCCCTATAACAGATGTTTATATTTTCAATGTTACATTTCTTTCTTTCTGCATTTTATTTCACAAGCTTGTAACATCCACTTTACAGAGTATTGTTCTTGAAGGGACTGCTTAGGTTGCCACACTGTATCCCCCCCACAATGACACTCAGTATCAAATTTACAGCTGATTATGGCTAAGCTGCTTAGGTTGCCACTCTGTATCCCCCCCACAATGATACTCAGTATCAAATTTACAGCTGATTATGGCTAAGTCTGTTGTGCTAAGCAGAGCAGAGACCCAACCATAATATAGTAGGAATTACATATTTGTTCCTCTTAATTCAGTGGTTCCCAACCTTTGTTTTGCTGCAACCTGAAATTGGCCACCAACAGGACATCCTGACCCTCAGATCACTTTTTAGCATTGAAAAAGCAAAAACAAAATGTGTTCTGATAGCATCTCACAACTCAGCTGAGGACCCCACCCTTCGTGACCCTTATTTGGGTACTACTGTCTTAATTAATTGTCTAAACAACAAATTTTTTTTTGTTGGCATTACTGTATAGTGATACTTGTTCCTGTGATTTGCAATGTCATTGTCTTTGTGCTTGCAACATGCTCCTTCAGTAAAGTTTAACATTTGAACTTCTTTCTTTAGTACATGGGAAAAGACAGGCTAGCCTTTCATTTTCTAACTTGTGCCATCCACTGGGGTATAAATAGCACACACCATATAAGAACGGGTGAGATTACATGTGACATACTGTATTGTATACATACATGTATTATCATTATTCATTGTTTTCTTGATGGAAATGTTATTTCAGAGAACATTGTTGGGACAGTCTGTGGGAAGATGTGGCCACAAGAAAAGACCCTAGGGACACTCACCCAGACTGCCTCACTTGTTCAAAGTGCACACAGAAAAACTGCTGTGCATTTTGTAAATTATGGTCGACTGAAATCTGGAATCTCTCTGAGTCCAGATGTACGTATAGAGGCAGAAGAAACATCCATCCCCTTCGTTTTCAGTATTCTTAGGTTTCTTTCTTGCAGAGCCCTTAGGGCCTCACTACAGGATGATAAACTCCTCAGGTCAGAAGAGTGCTCCTGTCTCCCAGGAGATTATATGACCAGTCTCTTTGGAGAAAGGTGAGGGAGGAGAGGCTGAGCACTTCTTATATTCTGAGTAGCGTGTTGTACCCTCCTGTGAGGGAGACATACCACACACCTCACATCTTGGATAGTGTGTCACACCTGCCTGAAAGGGGGGAGCTGCACTGCACCCATCACATCATGGGTAGCATGATGCACCATCCCACAAAATGGTAGCAGCCTCATTGACAACTATCAGGCCCATTACCTTCTCTCATTTGAATAGGAGATCTGATCTGTTCACTTTTGTGGACTTGTGCCTGAAAATATCAGGTGCATAGTCGAAGAAGATACTTTCAAGTTTGGATAAGATCTTGGGGACCAAATCTCAACTAGATCTTTTGCTACTTTCACATTTGGTTACAAATGAGGAAATCTCTCAGAGGTTTTCTACAGGTCAGTCCATTTCTCCCTCTTCTTTGAGATGTTTGAGTACATTCCCCATGTGAGCCATTAAACCTACCCAGTTGAATGCTAGATTATTACAAGTGGTTATTTCTAACAGAACCTGTGCCTACCTTCCAATCAAAACCATCATAGATATTGAACTGAGAGCCTGGATTTTAGTTACCATAGCTTCTCATACTGACATCTCAGCTACTTCATTTAATCTGATGAAAGAGGCCTTGCTGAACCAAGCCAAATTGCAACATGTGCAAAAGAGTCCTGACATGCACTTTCAGTATCAATGTAACTTCTGCACATCTTAATCAGCTACAGTAAAGACCTTCCCAGGGCAGTTCCTTTGGATTGATGACGGAGGAATCATTCCTACTGTGGATTCCCAAGATCTGAAGAATCGTCAGCAAAGTTTCTTTACAACTTCTTCTGGTGCATCATAATCAGCCAGGAATCCTGATGATGCAGATTGCCTTCAATGAACATACACAAAGTTCCTTAAACCAGTTGTAGCCATCATCAAATCTGCAAATTCAATTTAAACCTCTTAGCCTATCTTTAAAGGCTTGGTCATGCATTATGGGTGATAGGTGGGTTCCTTCTATTGTGAGCGAGGGTTACCGACTACATTTTCAGGAGCAACACCCTTTGTCAAGGACCCTCTCTTGTTTCACCAGTCCAATCTGGTGAAGTCAAAGGAAGCGGTGCACACCCCTTTACAGCCAGTGGCAGTCTCCTGCATTCTTCTCTTGAATATTCCTGGTCACCAAGAACAGATAAATTTCATCTCTCAATCATGCTCTTGCCTGTAAACTGGTTTCTTATGGAGGAATCTTTCATGAAGGAGATTATATGCTAAATCCAGAACGCAATGCATCAATCAGATTGGGAGGTCTCCATCAACCTTTATAACACTTACTTGCACATCCCAATATTTCCTCTTATTGAAAATGCATCTGTTTTTTCCCTGGCCCAAGAAGTTTTTCAGCTCTTTGAGTTCTGACACATGGATTCAGTTTTGCACATGGAGTTTTCACCTGATGTATATGAGTAGCAGTAGCATGTCTCTGATTACTGGGAATTCATTTCTCTAGTACTTCATCTACTGGCTGATTTACAGTCCCTCCATCACGATCTGTTCTGTTGCTGGTCAACAGTAACTTGGTTGGGTCTCATACCCAGCCTTGAGAAGTTGGAGCTCCAACTATCTTAATACTTCATCCACTTGGGGATGAATTTCCTCATGAAGCAGAATTTAGTTCGAGTCCCATTGGACTGGATAGAACAAATCATGATGCTTATGGTCGGGTTATGAGCCCAGACATCATTGTCAGCACATTCATCACTTCCTATGTGGAAACTTGAATGGTGCTGCAGATCTGGTTCCCTTAGGTTGTCTCCATGTGTGGCCTCTACAGTTTCTCCTTCACACAAAGTGGAAACTTCATCACCACCTGCATTAGTTGTTCCTGACTTAGTTCCCATGCATGCATCTGACCCGTCACATATATAGAGATACTGCCAGTGCATGTGAATACAGGAATTGTGCAAAATTTATATGGATTCATGCACTTGGAGAGCAGTCATACACAAGAACTCCCGCAAATTAGTTTAAAGTCACGGATGTAAAAATGTATTCTGCACAGCTTACAGTTTTTATTTAACTGTTAACCCTTAAAGTTACGCCACCAGTAGAGGTATTATAGCACTTGTTACTACATCAGTCCCTTTTCAGGTAGGCAACAGTTTACATGTCTGGGTTCTTCACCTTAACATACATGGTTGCTAAACTAACTTTGATTAGCATGTTAAGCCCTGGAACAAGCATTCTGTCATAGTGTGAACATTGATTGAAGGAAGTTTTACAAATGCATGTTTAAAATATGGACTACCTAGAAACCAAAATATCTGAATCCTATGTTGTTTCATCATCAGATGATGATTTTATTCACAAAATAATTGCTGATGATATTGATGATGACAGTGATTTTTAAAGCTATGAACAGTATCAGATTATTAGAGCTGGGAAAGTGTTAATAAAGATACCAGTGAGTGATTTTGAACCCAAAATGATGTTGACCTGCTGGATGACAGAAAAAACAGATGGCATCAAGGTCAACCCCACTTTTAGCGCTATTTTGAAATTAAATGTAGAAAATGCAGAATACCAAGCCTTAGAAATTATAACACAGACAATTTAAAAGTATAGTTCAATTTTCATTTCTTTTCTAAAACAATTTAGCCCTGCAGGATCTTGTGCTACATAACTATATAGCCCTATAATATTTAAGATAAATTTAGTAAATAAGAATCTAAAAAGTAAAAATATTTATTTGATCAGAATATCTCTCTTAAAAAGCCGACTCTATTGCATTTAAAGACTTAGGACCCTAAGACAGCATTATGGAGCAGATGAGAAATCTGGCATAATACATGATGTCAGCAAAGCAATGATTTACAAAAGTGAAACTTGGCAGGGCTTATATTAGTGAAAAATGTTATTTTGGAGAAGTATCCAAAACAGAATACCTATGAGCTGTGGAAAAATAAAACATAACAAGCATAAAGAACAGTTTCCCAGCTTGTTCAAGCTGGCAAAGCTATTACGTATATGTCTCTTCAGACAGCAGACTATGAAGGGGGGGATTTCAGCACAGTACAATATTCATACACAGATATAGCACAAATTAAGCTCAGAAACATATCATATTAATGCTTGAGATTTTGATTTCATTAGAGCTCAAACAGAATGGAGCAGGAAGAAAGAGAGACAGATGTTGACAAGTTAGGTAAATATCGAATAATGGCTGTTTCCTCCTCCCCTCTTTTTTTCTACTCCCTTGTATTTATGTGACTGGGGGGAGCTCTCTCCTTTAGACAAAGTCCTGGCAGCATCTTTGCATATCCATTCATTGATGTGTCAGATTCTAGTTGTGATGCTCATTTAAATCCAGAGGGTTTAACCCTCTAGGGTCATCGGAAGCTGTACAAATTGTCCCTCCACATCAACAATCTAGAAATGAAATATTACACTCCAAGGTTGCCACATTGTGGGCAGAAGAATGTATTAGAGGACAGTCTGTCCAGGGTAGGCAAAACAGTCTTCATGGAATGGTTCTACACAGCTCCACAACAGAGTCACTTTTCACACCGGGGTGGGGGTGGGGGTCCAGAAGCATCTGACGAACTTGTTTTTGACCAGGCTCAACAACAGACTTCCCTTTTACATTTCTCCAGTCTTGGACTAGAGAGTATGGGTAGTGGACATGTTCATCTTCTGGTGAGATTGTCTGTTCACATATGCCTTCCCACTATTCCAACTGTTACCACAAGTTCTGCAAAAAGTTTGTGAGTTGTCAGGGTATAGATTAATGAGGAATTTTTGTAGACAAATAGAAAATGGTGGACCAATGGGGTACGTTCAAAAGGAGCTTTTACATACATGGGGATTCGGCGGATATATCATGTGTTATATAAGTGTCTTGAGTTGAACTCTATTTCTTTTACTTCAACCTTTTGGACAAAACCTCTTTTTACTTCAGCCTTTTGGACAAAAACTTTGTTAGAACAGTTAGGTGAAAAAAAGGACATTTGATTGGCATATATGTATTCTTTATTTTTATTTTTTATCAATTAGGATTTTCAGGCCAATCCAGGAAGTTTTTAAATTGTTTTATATTTTAAACTTTAACACACCATTTGTACACAGTACCCATATTTGATTCCTTCATCTTTGATTCCTTCATATACTTTTGTAACATTTTTTGTAAGATGAGCCCTGGAATTCATAAAACTCCTAAGTCTGAGGCTGAGAAATGACTCAAAACTTTGAAATTAAATATTTTCTATGCTACTGATGATAATCAAAAAAGTTTTTGATCTTAATTGGTATTCTGTAAATAAAAAAAAGTATTCCAGCAAATTTTGAATTATTTTGTTTGAGTAGAACAAGGATCTGTTCCAGGATGTGTCATTCAGTAAAACTAGGATCTATTCCAGGATGTGTCATTGAGTAGAACAAGGATCAATTTCAAGATGTGTGACAGAGCAGAACAAGGATCTATTCCAGGATGTGTCACTGAGTAGAACAAGATCCATTCCAGGATGTATCATTGAGCAAAACAAGGATCTATTTCAGGATGTGTCACTGAGTAGAACAAAGATCTATTTCAGGATGTGTCATTGAGTAGAACAAGGATTTATTCCAGGATGTGTCATTCCATAGAAGAAGGGTCTATTCCAGGATGGGTCATTAAGTTGCACAAGTTTTTTTTTTTGGGATGTGTCACTGAGCAGAACAAGGATCTATTTCAGGATGTGTCATTGAGTTGAACAAGATCCATTCCAAGATGTATCATTGAGCAAAACAAGGATCTATTTCAGGATGTGTCACTGAGTAGAACAAAGATCTATTTCAGGATGTGTCATTGAGTAGAACAAGGATCTATTTCAGGATGTGTGATTGAGTAGAACAAGGATCTATTCCAGGATGTGTCATTCCATAGAAGAAGGGTCTATTCCAGGATGGGTCATTAAGTTGCACAAGTTTTTTTTTTGGGATGTGTCACTGAGCAGAACAAGGATCTATTTCAGAATGTGTCATTGACTAGAACAAGGATCTATTCCAAGATGTGTCACTGAGTAGAACAGGGATCTATTCCAGGACGTGTTATTGACTAGAACAAGGATCTATTCCAGATGTGTCATTGAGCAAAACAAGGATCTATTCCAGGTGTGTCACTAAGCTGAACAGTTCTATTTCAGTGTGTGTGATTGTAGGATTCATGATGATTTTGTCTGATCACATCAAAAAATCAACTGCAAAAATTATGCATTACATTTTCAACTCTTACCCTTATTTCTTCATTAAGTTCATTAAGCCACTTCTGTTTTCAGAAATTTTTCCTTTTGTTTTAAATGGTTGGGTAACTTTATAACTAAATTTTCAGTTCTAGCATTAATGATTTCTTTAGAATGCATTAAAAGTCAAAGTTTTTATGAATTCCAGGCCATGTTAAGTTTTATGTTAATATAAAATATTGATTTGATCTTGATCTAGTGGGGCCTGTTCCATTTAAACATATATGGTACCAAGGGAAGGCAGTTTTTAAAAAATATATGTGAGAGTACTTTGATTTCACAGAGTTTATATTAAAATGATAAAAAAATTCTAAATTGCATCCATGGGTGAGTACCCCACTTTAAAAGCACCTTCCCTGGGTCCCATGTATGTTTTAATGGAACAGCCCTGATTTAATATAGAAGTTTCCTTTTGATCCACTGTGTTCGCTGTAACACTTTAGTGTAAGAATTTTCTTGTTTTCCATTTTCTGATATGGTGACTTATTATAATCTTCTCTAAATCTGATATAGAGACAGAATTTTAAACTTTTTCTTGTTTTGTTGGCCTTTGGTATAAGTTGGTAACTTTGGAGCAATTTATGTTAGTTATCTTTTTGAAAAGACTTTTGCCTGACTCACTTTGCATCCTCACTGATATGGTAATATTATATATTGCAGAAATATGGACATTATTTTGCTGTTTATGATCAGTATACTGCCATTTGTCAGAGCAAGGAATTACAAATTGAGCATTGATAAAAACAAAGACCCATTTGTGCTTAGCGAATTATGCGTTGGCAATAAATTGGTAATTTTTGGCATTGATCTGTAATAAACTGGTAACATTTGGCAAAGTGGTCCCGAATTATATGTTAGGGGGAAAAATGGCTTGCCAAGTAGTGCCAGGTTTTTGCAATAATATAATTTGACCTTTGTTTATTACTTACTTAACTCTGTGGTTCCATTTTGCTAACTACAGTATAATGATGTCTTTGGTACAAACCTATTCTAACTTGCAGAGAATTTATGTCTCAGAATAGGCGCAATGCTAAATACAGCTCTCTTCCATTGTAACTCCTCACTGTAATGTGATTCCAGATAAAATGCAGTAATTCTATGGACCCCATGGCCAAATTAAAAAGATTTCTTTTTTCATTTAGAGTTTGAACATCTATCAGTTGAAAACTTTACATGAAAACCACTTTTTTTGATTTACACATGACCAGAATGTGTTTTTACAGTCAGTGTTTGACTCGAAATTGCCACTGTTGTTTTCAGTCAGTGGCTGATATCGTATTCCTAACAGGTCATAACTGTAATCTGTCCATGTCAGCTATTGTATTTGGTAAAAGCACACAGGATTGTGGAAATTCCCTTTAGCACTAAAGCCATTCTCCAGCAGATTAGTGACTTGATCTTTGTAAACACATATCAC